>VDFB02088737.1:0-29628 GCA_007258455.2 Sequoia sempervirens | reverse complement strand
TACAGAATGATATTCAGCCTCCACGGAGGGAGTCGATTGGCCAGAGCGCCAATGTACCTGTCAGGCGTGATCAGCAGGATGATGAGGGGACAATTACTGACCCTCAATTTCAGCAGGAGATAGAGGCGGCCATGAATGATGGCGACGATGATGATATAGTGTCAGGTGACACTCAGCCACTTGAGGACGATGAGCCTCGCCAGAATGAGGAAGAAGTGGAACAGGTTAGAGAAGTCGAGGCACAGGAGCAGCGGCCTTTCGATATACTATATGAGGTGCCCAATTGGCTTAGAGACAGAATGCGAAGGAGCCCGAGCGAGGAGATTGATCCAGCAGTTGAGATGGAAGAGTTTTTGAACCGGATCAGTGCTCCTCCGCCGAAGAAGAAGGCAAGAAAATTTTCGAAGATCTCCACAGATGAGGATGGCTCTCGTACCCTTCACGTTGTTGTCCCACGAGTCGAGTGTGACCGGAATGAAGCAGCTCCGGAAAACTATGTGGTCACCACTCTTGACTTGGGACGCCCTACTGGTACACAGATTGTTGAGGAGTGTGATAACTCCTTCCTTGCCCTCAAGGATAGATTATTCAAGAAAGAAGGAAAGTACAAGAAGTTGAAACGAGAACACAAGGCGTTAGTTGGATATGTTCAGCAGTTGTTTCGTTCTCGAGGGCAGGATGTACCAGTGATAGAGCCTCCAGCAGATATTCCTAGAGAGTCGATCAGCGGCTTGGTAGAATTGGGGAGGATGGCACAAGAGGCAGACAAATGGGTCACAGGGGTTCGTACGGAGACAGAGAAATTCATGGAGGACCTATCCTTTGCTTTTCAGCAGGCCTCTA
Source organism: Sequoia sempervirens (assembly GCA_007258455.2). Lineage (NCBI taxonomy): Eukaryota > Viridiplantae > Streptophyta > Pinopsida > Cupressales > Cupressaceae > Sequoia > Sequoia sempervirens. The sequence continues at coordinate 28,785 of VDFB02088737.1, read as the reverse complement.
CTATTTTGGCACGGATGGATGCGGTGGATCATGCTTGGGGCGATGCCTCCATCTATCAGAGTAAGGTGATCCAGCGTCTTGAGGCGTTGAGGCATGTGCCATTGCAGTTGCTGATTGATGGAGGTGTCATTCAAGCGAATGACCGATATGATTTCTCTCGGTGGTATTCTTCGGCTATCACAGGGCGTGGCTTCTTTGATGCAGCACAGGCGGATTCAGCCAGGATTCACAAGGCTATGGCCAATATCATAGATGGAGTTCAGAACACCTTCGAGGCCATATTTGCTAGGCGGCTGAATCCTGAAGAGATAAGTTTTGATAATTTGAGGGGTTTGCTGGTTCCCTTCTTCGCAGATGTTAAGACCTTCGTACAAGATGACTTTGAAAATACTGCTACATTCTCCACTTTGATCCAGAACACGCAGGACTCATTGGCTGCTTGGAGAAAATCTTGTACGAGGCACGAGCACTCAGTTACAGTGTTAGAGTTTCAGTTAGATTGTGTTCCATCTATTTCAGTTGAGGAGGTTGAGGCCGTACTTAGCAGATTTGTTGAGTTGGCAGTCAGAGAGAAGGCTAATGGGAACACACTACTGGACGAGGATCTTCTAGAAGACTGAGTATGGAGCATTTATTGCATTTGCTATTTTGGGAGTGAGTGGGAATCTTTGATTCATTTAATGTACCACTCCCTATTCTGGCAGTTTTTAGGGTTAGGGCTGAGGTGGCACGATTCTGGCCACTCTATTGATTGTAACCCTAGCCGTCCTTTGGGACTTGGCTAGCTATAAAAGGGGGAGTCCCCCTCATTTGTAAGGCATCAGATTAGAGATCAGAGATTAGATCAGAGCTAGAATTGAGATAGAGTTAGAGCTAGATTGTAGAGCATTTTGCATAATTTGGAGAAGAGAGAAAGTTTTCCCTTTGAAAACTTTTGAAGAGACTGTTGTGTAACACATTTTGTGATAATAGATCTTTTCATTGATGATGGAATTTGTCTTGTCATGAAATGCTAGCAAGGTTTCTTCTTCCTTTCGTATCCAAGTAGATTAAATTCATGCAAGTAGCTTACTTTGGTGTGTGGTGTTTCATTGAGATAGCTTCATTTTATTCCATACCACTAGCGGCTTGTTGATGATAAGTCTGCCTTGCGTGGTCAACTGGACATTATCTTGTGCTTGACTTCGGTTATGGCTTACATACTTATATGCGTTGTTCTGATGGTGTACGTATGTTAAACTGTAACTTGAATACCTTTCGCTATCCCCTTTGAAGATTGCACCGATTTTGCTGAGGCTGTCCGACGGAGGCTAGGTGAAATCTGGTTGAAGTCTATTGAGACGAAGCCCCACATACCTTGCATTTAGAATAGAGTACAAATTTCTTAGGCCTTTTCCCTTTTACTTTCCGCATACTTCTTGTTAGTTTTAGAAAAGGATACACACTGCCAAATCATGCACGTAAGAATCCCCTTCAAATTACATATCAACTGCTAACTGCGAGAAGTCTGAACAACTACGTAAGTCCCCTTGACATACCAGCAATATCACATCAAGCCAAACTGAGCCTATTCGCACTAAAGGAACCTTGGAGTTGAACGCACGAACTTTCTAGCAATCTTAGCGTGCGGAATACTTTGATCAAGAGAGAATAGAGCGTCCGTTGGGCGACTTTGTTCTGTGTTGGTGCAGTCTCAAAAACCACGTCAACAATACCCTATTTAATTGATTGCATCCATTGGTTACAAGAAATTTGAGAAAAGAGGAAGTGATACATAAAAGGGAAAGGTAATCTAATAAGAGAACTCGTCGAGATAGTCTTATTAAGTAGTGAACACTAACTATTATTACTTGAGATGGAAACCTCCTTGTAAGAATGGCTTTATGAACTTTGGGAAATATTTGTAGATATCATTCTTAAGCACATAGATGGTATATATGTAGATTTTGATATGAGAGGTTTCTTTTTTATTTTAAATAAAAACTTTCCTAGAATGATTTATCCTTGTATTCACATATGAATTAATTACATGTTGAATGTCTTTATATACCAAGACAACAATAAGTCACACAAAGTACCAAGTTGCCTCCCAATGGCTAGTCAAAAAGGGTGAGAGTTAACAATTAGAAATTCTCTTTTTTTTTTATAACTTGATTGTGATTGATGCAAGATTTACCAAGGATAGTGAAACATGAATCTCCAAGTTTGAGACAGAGACATGTAAGTTTTGGTTGATAATGAAGCACATATATGGTAATAAGTACAAATAGGTATAAGATAATATTGAATGTCTAGAAATGTGTGAAAAGATTGGGGAATGAGACAACTTAGCATAATAGTTGAATTCTCAAAAGTTATAGACTCTGACAAAGACACAACTAATTTTTTTAATGGAAAATTACTAAAATGATCACCATGCTTGACATGGTGGTAGTCTATATGCATTGGATGACATTGCATTTGTAACATCATTTTCAGCATGTCATCCAAGAGTAAGGAATAAGAAAAATGCAAGAGGGGTTCTACATAATCCATCATGCACACCTTGAATAATGATAAGCAATATTAGGAGGTTGTAGGTGTCCTTCCAAGAACACCCCAATGAGAATCCACACAAGAGTTAACTCTTGAAGGCATTACAAGGTGGTAGAGCAAAGGTTATGCCACTAAGGTGAAAACCTAAGGAGTAACTATATCTTAACAAGTCTAAATCATCTATAACCACATTTGATATCCTTAACTAAGTTAACATTAGTCATTTTAACACTTAGTGATAATAAAAGATGTAGTCTTCTTAAGGAGACACCATTAGGTTCACTTATGAGGAATCCTATGCTATGACCAACTAATTTGTATGGAAAAAATGATACCCATGTTACTTCCTTACCAATCTTACTAGATAGTTCCCCCTTGATTGTAACAAAGAAGCCCTAGGTTTAACATTCAATTATAAATGATTTTACAAGAATAAAGAACTCAATTTTGGATTTGGTATAACTATTAACTTAGTTGGCTTCTAATTCTTGAATAATAGTCATTACATACACATATATTGTACATACATATATTTATATAATAAATGATTTTTCGAATTTCTAATAGAAATTTTAATCCAAACACATTATATAAATTTCCATAGATCCCCTTTGATAAAACATTATCTAGTTATATCATGCCCATCTTTCTATAACTTATTTATACCTTTCATATAAAGTAGTTAACTAAGGACCATCAATTTAAATCCTTGTTCGATAGACAAAAGGATCTATGTGAATACATTATAAAATAATATGAATAATTTTGTAATGAACTGAGCTATTATGAATCGCCCATTACTATTATGTATATTGTAATAATTTGATTCAAGCTCTTACCACCATTCAATTATGTTAGATACTTATTATATATGTAATCTTAATAACACTTCAATGACGAAATCATATATATATATATATATTCATTAGCATCTCGACAATTTAAGGATGCCATAAACCACTGCCTAAGGGTATGGTTAGGGCTTACACTGGCATCCTATCCCTCTCCGTGAACATGATGTTGAGCATGTAACCTAAGGTGGTGGCGATAGCTCAGCTAGGGGCATGGCACCCTCGTGCCACAAATTTCTTGCTGAAGTAGGGTTTTAATTTTATTTGTCATAACTAGGGGAGAAGGGCCTATAGTGGAGCACCCTAACTTTGTGTTTCTCAAAATTTTGCGTGGAAATTTCAAATCACTCTCAATTTTGTACAATAGTATATTTGGCAACTCATGTGCTTCTATATTTCGTTTTAGGGACACATCATCAAATATGATGCCACATCAGCATGCTTTTTGTTGAGGTATCCAAAAAGGCCCCCAAAAAAAGTGAGACCGATAGTGGTGCACTAAGTCATGTTTTATTGGTGTGCTGATGTGGCATCACATGATTTGTCAATTTGCATACTTTATGGATAAAAAGTGTTTTGCAATTGGATATTAAAGTGTTCCACTATAGGGCCCACTGAGGACCACTTCTATCCCCACTATTGGACCCTGCTCCATTATGGGCCCCTCTCCCCTATGCATGTTGTTTTTCTTTTATACGCAGTTCTGTGGAAGACACAAAGTTATAAGGCTGAAGGCATTTATATATTAATATACTCTTTTTTTTGTTCTTCCAAATTCCCAACATCATAAGTGCCAACGGCTACTAAGGAGATGCGTCGTAGGTATGGGGCTACCATAAATTTAAATTATGTGTTTATTGTTTTTCTTTTGTTACTTGCAGAGTGAGTGTTTACTGAAGGTCAAAGCCGACCCAAGTCTAGATCGTTTGCCTGATACTTTTTTAACGGTTTGAGTTTATTTTTGGAATTGTTCTGTCATTTTTTGTTTAACACATACCCAGGCGACGACTGAATAAGACGGAGGTCTGATTTCTTGCAAGAGTTGTGTTGTGACGGATGGGTGGAGCCCCCATGCCACGTCACCTACCCAACGGTGGAAAAGGTCTCCAGCTGGTAGTTGAAAATGGCATTTAAAAAAATATTTAATAATATATATTTTTTTCTTGTCTTCCCATTTTATTCATCAACATATTTTAGATAATTTTTTAAAAGATACTAAATAATTAAAAAATATATTTTAAAAATCTTTTAAAAATAATTGAATGAAAATAAATAAATTTTTAAAATTAAAATTATCAACAATGAATAGTAGTTTTGCCAAAAGTAATTAAAAATTATATAAATAATTAAAATTTTTAAATAAATAAAACAGTTGCAAACAAATATTTTATAAATAAAAAATATTTGAAATATTTATATTAAATAATTATTATTTTTAAATAAAAAATAAAAATCATTCCCACAACATTAATGAATTATTTTCCATTGCTTTCCTATTAGCATCCAACAACATACGCATGTTTTTACTTTTTAACTAACAAACGGAAGTATTTTTTTTAATATTGAATGAAACAAAAAAAATATTACAAGAAAAAGGCAGCCGAGAGAAGAAAAATACAAATGACAATTCCCGACAAAACAGTAATTACGACGAGATGACAACCTACTCTCTACAACATTTCTTCAGACAGATCAATTCGAACATACCTACCATCCTATTTTACAAGACAACAAGCAAGGAATTAAAAAACGTTAACCTCAAGATTTCCGTTAACCTACCCATACAAACTTCATGTTATCACCACCCTATCTCATTTAGACACCTTCTTCCTGATGATGGATCATGGAGTTTGATCCGAAACATCGATGTAAAAAATTGCACACAATTAATCCAGAAATCTTACTTACACCTCCTTCGAATCAACACTTTCTCTATTGTAACAAGGCAAGCTCATACACAAATCAAGATTTGCATCGGGTGCCTCCTCTTTTCTGTTGCCAGCGTTTGAAGCCGCGCACTCAAAATTCTTAGTCATCCGCAGGCCGTCATTTTGGAAGAAATCTACTGTCTGAATTTGATAGTTGAGGAAGTGACTATTGCTGCTGCTGCTCTCGTTATCAACACAGTGAATGGGGCGATGAGATTTGGGATCGATTCCCCGGCTGAGCAATTTTCTGTTGATGTGGGTGTTCCAGAAATTCTTTATTTCGTTTCCTGTTCTGCCCGGCAATCTCCCTGCTATTAGAGACCACCTGCACCGCCATTCTCATATACTCAAAATATTATAAAGAGAGGAAAAACTTTATGATTAACCAAATCAAGACAAGAATTAATATTTAATATTATACCGAGCAGTTAAAGCTAAGTGTTACTTGAGATTCATCATAAAATATCCATATATTATGTTCTTAGTTAAATTAGTTAAAATGATTATTTTACCTGTTTCCGAGGAGGGCATGAAGCCTGATGATGAGCTCTTCCTCTTCTTCAGAGATATTCCACCGCTGGAGATCCGGAAGCAAACAGCTGATCCACCTTAGCTGGCAGCTCTTCCCACATCTCTGCAGCCCTGTAAAATCACAAGCATGACCATGGAGAAGAAAGAATAATTTATAGGTGAGATGAATAGGAAATACAGACCTGCGGCCTGGGGGACAGAACTGCAGTGGCCTTCGCCGTGGGTTTGAATGTGGGCAAAGAGCCGGCCATCTTCTGCTTTAGTCCACGCCCCTTCGTTTGTAAGGGTGTTTTCGCAGCAAGGACATCTTTCCATCTTCAGCAATCAGAGCCGTGTTTGTTTTTAAGGGGAGAGAAGCAGTCGTTGGTATTAAGACACACAAAAAGTGGAGGAATGAAAATAACATAAACAAAAGGGCACCATAGGCAACGGCTGGAGTACTAATATCAACATAACATATCTCATCACAATTAGTAGGTTTGTACGGGAATACATTTACATAGATCTAGGATGATTAATTGAATGCATGTAAATAAAGCCTAATTAATTCAAATTTAATTTAAAAACTATGGGAATTTAAAAATTTAAAAATATAAAAACTATTTTTAAAAATTAAGTTTAAATGGATAGGTTTTTAGTTTTGAGAATTATGACGAAGAATAAGAGTTGATGTTGCACAAAATTTAATCTTTTTGATTTAAATAATTATCGTCAATTTAACTCTTAGGATTATGTGCAATTTAAAAAACATATGTAGATTTTGATGTGATGGGTTCATTTTAGTGCTCCAATTTGAAATTGTCCTTGAATGATGTCTCCTTGTAGTTGCATACAAGTCAATTGCACATTCAATGTCTTTAAATACCAAGTTAACAATAAGTCACACAAAGTACCAAGTTAGCTCCCAATGACTACACAAAAAGGGCAAGAGTCAACAAATTTTAATTTATTTATTTTTATTTCATAATATCATTTATGAGTGCTACATGACTGATCTAGGATAGGGAAACATGATTCTTGAGATTAGAGACAAATGCATGCAGTTTGGGTAATGAGACAAATGTTTGGGAATAGGTGCAAATGGGGCTAGGTTAATATTGAACGTATGAAACTATGTGCAAGGATCAAGGAAAAATTTAACTTAGCATAAGAGTGCACCACATGTCACTTTGTAATTATATTAATTCATTCTATTGCAATAGGAAAAAAACTGAATAGGAACTTAAACCATTACATTTCACATCCACTTTAAGGTTCATGTGAATAGATAATATGCACATTTATGTGAACATAAAAGTAAATATTTAGATATGAAAGGCTATGAGGCTCATCTAAAGTAATGGATCCATCTCAATTTCTTTGTTTGTTCATCTACTTCTTCTGCATGCTCCATAGGAGCTATAAAATAGAGAAAACACATGTAATGACTAACTTTACCATGCAAGTAGATATAAGTTAATTCAATTGTTTATGGAAATGGAGAACAAGAGGGAGAGAATTTGGTTAGAAATTCTACTTGTTTGAAAAGTGATACTCTACCTAGTGTGATGACAATAATGTAGTAAGGCACTTTAGGATCAACCATATAATTTTTTACGAAGATCTATGAAGGTGTGATGATGATTCCTTATATAGGAAAACATGGTTTCCTACAATTTGAACATAAGAGTCTTAGAAAGAGTATATACCCCCTTTAATTGATTGCATCCATTCATTACAAGAAATTGGAGAAAAGAGGAAGTGATATGTAAAAGGGAAAGGTAATATAATATGAGATAAGTATGTATATACATGGATCATGTAAAGTCATAAATGTCATAAATAACATCATGTGACAAGTAAGATGTGTTGAATAATGATATTTGTATATGCAACCTACCCAAGACAAAAATATAAAGAACTAGCTGAAATAACCAAATTATGCAAGACAACCCAAAGATAACATAAATAAAATAATTATAATTCCATTCAACAAGAGGATGCAATGTTTGATAATTTAATTGAATGTGAGCCATTTCATCAAGTATGAGATACACTCTAATGTTTCAAATTCATGTTTGATACAAGAAGAAAGGTTCTATTTATATGAAATGCGACAAGGCAAGGAGGGGAATGAAAAATAACTACATATATAGGAAGTTTTATAATCAAGCACTAATAATAAATGATGTAACTACATAAATAATGTAATAAAGAACAAAAAAAAATTCTTAACTATACCAAGAAAAAAAAAGAAAATTAGCCTAACTATGATTCTATTGAAGTATTCCTAACCTATGGTGTAGAAGAGGAATGAGAAATGTATACTAAGTGCATAAATGTATACATATGCCAATATCCTCCTTTAGTTGTAGCTGAAATTGGTAGTACAAAAAAAAAATGAAAATCAATAAATAAATAAAAAACATAGATTTACATGGAAAACTTGGTAATATACCAAGAAAAACTACAAGAAAAGATCTCACAGTATTTTAATATATCCAAAATATTCTTTTGTTATAACCATCAAGGAAAACCATGGGCAAAAGTCTCATGATATTTTATTATCTTAGGAATATTTTGTTGTTATATCAATATACACCTCATAACAAAATAGTGGGACCGATTGAACCATAAGAGATCTAAGTTGTTGAATTCCCTTTGTACAAGAATTTTCAAAAATAGAAAGTTTGATTCAAACAAATACATAACAAACACATGTCAAAATGGTCAAAAATAGTAAGTCCCACAAAAACTCTCATCAACTATTTAATCAATGTTGGATAAACAAAAATGATTTCATGTCCCAACAAATATGGTCATGTTAGTACTTGTTGACATGATTGTTAGTCACTATCAACTCAAATAAAATTCACTAAAAAACATTACCTCTTTTGAAATAAAATTACATTTTAAAATATAATGTAATGATCCTAAGGCATGTAGTATTTATTGTCAATGTGTGGAATTCTTTGTTGTTTGTTGTAGATGCTATTTTTACAAACGGGCTTATGTTGTTAGAATTTGTAAAATAAAGTTAGATCTAAAATAATAATAAATTTTATGGACATTTAACCCTAAATAAGTGCTATGTGATTGAATTAAATTTACTTGAATAATAGAAAACTTTACATCATATGAGATTGAATGGTGTGATTCTTTTCTTTGAATTTTATATTTAATGAAAAGAAATTGACAAAGAGATAGAGAAATAAATGTAAGAAATACTAATCTAGAAATTTGTTAAGATTGACACATAGATTTGCAACACAATGTTAAATAAATATCCTATGCTTCATAACACATTATCACAACTACATTGAGAAAGTGCAAGCTTCAATAGAAATTTTAGATCACAAAATAAATATAAAAAATAACTTGTGAATAACATAATTTTTTGACATATTTCACAATGAGAAGAAAGATTCAAGTAAACCTACAATTTTTAAAGCTTTGATAGCTTTAATAAACATTCATACATTCTAATTTATTGTAATTTTAAACAAAATCTTGTATATAAAAGGGAACTATGAAGTAAATTAAGAAATGACAATTATTTATTATTAGTCCCTTCATTATTAAAATATTGTGCTATTAGAGACCATTTTCACTACTATTGGTGTTTTTTATAGTTGAACCCCTAAAATCCTCTAAAGGATAGCCAACCCTTATGTTCAACAACTTCAATATTAGTGGCCAATGAATAGGAGATGGATTTTATACTTTTCTCCCTTGCATTTTAGGGTCTATAGAACTTAGGAGGATGATCCTATGTGAGACTTGATACAAATAGTTAGCTTATGGTTCAACACAGTGTAAAGTAGATAAACTTCATACAATATAACAAGAGTGTGTACGGTTTCCTCAAATAATGTTACACCCCTTGTTCTCATTCATTATAGGCATGAATTTGAAACAAAAAATAAACATAAAACTAAAGAATTAAAATGTTGAATGTGTTTGAAGATTGTTTCTAAGAAGAGGGAAAGAAAACTGTGCAAGACCATTGCCTACCTTGGGCTACAGAGTCACATATCATGCACATCATATCATAATACTATAACATAATCTTGATGAACAACAAAATTCTAGCACATTATGATAGAAGGTTTGCTTAAGCCTTTCATGAAATTCCACTTAGCAATCCAGCTGAAATACAACATCATCATTACCTACTTGCAAGAATTTACACCACTCCTTGAATGGAAAGCTAAAAAATAGATAACTCAAATAGCAAATATGTTTGAAGAACTTGAATAACTTTGTTATTTCAATTCAAAATATATTGCATCCTAGACATGTAGACAATTGCATAACAATATGTATTCATATCTTTGCATTCAAGTTACAAAAGCATTACAATATGGGGACTTACAGCCTATGTATCTTTACCCTTAGTGTTCAAAAATTAAAATACAAAGCCTCTTTCATGGCCAAAACATAAAGTTAAGAGCCTTCCCCAGAAATAAAAAACCTAACAAATGAGACTTAAAATATAAAAAGAAAGAGGAAATGCATATTTAATCCCTGCTTGACACCCGCCATAAGTTCAAGCCTCTGATTTGCAATTAGAATATGCCACTTAGCCCTAATTCTCACTTTGTCTCTCACTTTTGTCTTCATTCCTTGCAATTAAAGTTTGCATCCTCTTGCATTTGCAAATCCCATGCAATATTTTTACCTATTTGTAAAAAGTCACTTACAAGTATATTTTCACCTAGCAAGTGAAAAAATTCACTTCTAAGTAAAAACCAATTTACTGGCAGTTAAAACTTTCTTTTAACTTGTATTTCAACTTTGCAAATTGATCCACAAATGATTCATTTCAACCTTTGTTTCCTTGCAATTTACCTGGCATTTATTTTAAATAGCTAAGTTGTAGCCATTTCATCTATTCCACTGGTTTGGTATTTTGTCAAATAGTTGGTCGAAAACCCCCCTTCATGTGCATTATGTCAATAATGATTTTGTTCCTACATGCTCCATATCAAATTAGCCATTTTTATACACATTATCATAGTAGATAGCTTATTGCAAAGCATATGACTCTCTTTTTTAGCACTTTATTGATACTAGATGCATTAAAACATGTATGGGCATGAGAAATTGTTATAGGCCATTTTCCTCATGTTTGAGCTTTCAAAAACCATTTCAACAATGAAATATTGTCACCAAATCATTATAACAGCCTTAGGAAACAAATGAGAGATAATAACAATACATTGCAACTCAAAGACAACTCAAAAATTGGCCCCAAGAAGTTGTAGGTCATGATTATTATATTTGAGATGTTTTTGAGCTCGCAGCTAGCTAGAAAATGCATAAAACATTACTAAAATCACTACTCAAGAATGGGAAATGGTTCAGGTATCCTTTTCCAAGTTAAAAAAAAAAAATCCAAGCTTTATACACACCCAAAAATCCTTTCAATAGATCTACATGCCCATTACATTGCTTCCCTGCACCCCTGCAAAACTTCCATTGCAACAACAATTCCTCTTGTGGGATAGTGGGAAAACCATATGAGAATAGAAAAATAAATGTTCTATTGTTCTAAACAAATATTCTCCAACATAAAAGGCCTTCCCCACATGCTCCCCGCACCCCCACAAGGCTTCATTAGTGATAGCATTTGATGCAGTTGGCTGGTGGGGAAAGAAAAAAACTTTATAATATTTGCAAAGTTTGCAATACATTAAGTATTATATTTTCCTTCTCCAAAATGAGATGTGTGGTGTCGTGAGGAATATTTGAATGAATCTTCAAAATTTTGCATGAAATCCATTTACCAATAGGAAGCAAGAATTAAACTTGCTTCTGACATAAAAAATTGAAAATGTATTTGAAATTTTCCCTCAATGCCTTTTTCATATTTGCATAATATTTAAAATATTTAGAAAATTTTATATTAGCATTTGAAACATTAGGAAAAATGCAAATTTTAGTTTTTTTTTCCAACCAAATGGTGGTAATTCATTGTGCACAAATGGAGACCCCTAGATCTGACATTTTTTGTGAGCGACTATAATAAATTAAATAAAACATGGCTGTTAAATATTTTTTTGCCAGCAATCAAAAATTAGGTACCTCCTTTTTAAATGGCCTTGCCAGAGTTGTTCGCTGCATCAAGAAAGGTATGTAAAGATATTTTTCCTTTAATCTTTTTGCTTTTCGACCCTTACTCTTTTTGGCTTCAAGATGATCCATGCTTAATGAGTGAATACTACTCCCAAAGGCATGCAATGTGCCACGTGGTGGTTGCGTGACCTTTGTATATCGTTTTCCTTTTGGGTGCAGGTTGGGGCATGTACCTACTAGGCAAGAATTTTCTTCAAAGTGATTCTCATGAATTTGAGATTGCTCACTTGCTTGACACATCATCTATTTGCTTCAGGAAGTTTTTATTTTTGTGGAGTAATCTCTTCAAGCATAGTTTTTCAGGAATGTGGTGGGTGTCTTGCTTTCGGGGTGGAACCTTCAAGTCGATGTCGTTGACCTATATGGTTGACCAATTAGATTTTTGTCAAGTTGTGTTAAAATTCAATTTTTCTTTGACAACTATCTTCACTAAATATCTAAAAGCTATTAATGAAGCAGTTGGGACTTAATGATCGAAGATTTTTGCGATCTAATCAAGGTCTAGGATTGGATTGGGAGCTATTAGGTTTAGGCATCTGGCAGTTTCTACTTTTGGAATGTTTGTGCAGGTGCTCTCTTCTTCTGGTTATAAATAGGGGTTGATAGCATGGGTTAAAGAGTTAGAAAAATTGCTTCGAAAATATTTTCGAAGGGTGTAGATCTAGTAGGGAGTTTATATTTTTAGAAGTAAAAGGTTTTACATAATATTTCTATTCTCTGGCATCTTATATTTTAATTCAAAACTATCATCGGATTGGCATCCAACCTTTGTTTTTAAGTTCATATATTATTAAAGTTCGATCTATTTGGGAGAAATCTTTGAAATTGTCCATGTTATGGCCTTTGTCAAGTTTTTTGTTTATATTTTTTTCATTTTAAAAACATTGAGTTGATTCTGCTTTGATAGTTTGAATAGATAATTTTCATATTGTTAAGCTTTTATGCTGAATACTAGCTTTCAGAAATTGGATTATGTCTATTGAACTTTTCCATTTTTCATAAAATTTTGCTATTCTTCATACTATCCTATATAGGGAGAAGTTTTATGTGAGTTTCTAGATATTTCTATTAATATTTAGGGTTTTCCTATGTCTTATTGGACCTTAATGGGTGATTTCCATGGGGAGATTTGAATAATTGCATTGTGCTTTCACTAGGCCTTTGTTGCTCATTCTCTTCCCAAAAATGAAGGGTCTGCAACATTCTATGTCTATCATATCAGTTATAAGAAATAGCTTAAGGTTTGAAATGTTGTAAAAGTTTTGGTGCATCACCATTTTTATGTTTTATTTGCATTTCTTTCTACCTTTTCCCCCAAAACATAAAGAAGAGTTTTCTTTATATAAAACTCTTGGAGGTCATTCAATGAGGTGCAAATTGGTCCCCCACTCGCTAAATTTCCCATAAGGCTGTCAGAGAGGCATAAGATTTGATGATCAATAGTTCCTTTTCTTGCACTCACGATAGGACTCAAATTTTTTTGAACATCTAATTAGAAGTCAGAAATATTTTTTAAATCAGACCAAGAAAAGAGGCTAGAAATTTCATGCCCATAATCCAAACAAGAGCATCATCAAGAGGTCATTTCTAGTACTTCTAGTTACCTGCCTCGGTATCAAGGAGAAGAAGACTTACAGGTTTTGTATCACCTATAAGAAGAAATTAGGTAGAATTCTTAGCCCTCAATCTAGAGCTTTATCTACCGCACTAGGAGGCTGAACTTTCTAAATCAGAATACCTGTATAGGAAATCCATAGGAATTTGTTTTCAATGGCTCATATAGGTGCCCCTACTCCTAGAAATCTCATTACTTGGGATAGCGGTAGTCCGCTACAACCACCTACGCCCCCACACATATGGCCTGCCATACATGCCAATGCTCTCAAGGCTATCCCAAAGTTTTTTGGGGACGATTTCAAGACCCCTTTTGAACATCTCCAAGATATAGTAGAGGTATGTAGAGTACATAACATAGCAGATGAAATGTCGCTCTAAGGTTATTGGTCACGTCTTTCAAAGGAAAATACCAAGACTGGTATAGGTCTTTGGCTTCCGGTTCTATCCATTCTTGGGACCAACTTAGAGAGAAGTTGTTCAAGTGCTTCTCCGAAAAGGGAGATCGCTCCTCTTTGTTGCAGCAACTAATCACCATCAAAAGGGCCCTGCAAGAGGCCATGAGTGACTTCAACACTAGGTTTCACAATACTTGGCAAAGAATTCCTATGACTGCCAGGCCTCCTACTGCTATGGCGATCATGTTTTACCTAAAGGTTTTTAATTCGGCTATCACAATCATGGTATAGTCTATGGGAGGAGATATTCTGCCCAACACATATGATCTAGCTATGCACACAGAGAATAGTTTGATCGACGTCGGGAAGCTTCCTCCACGTCTGCCAATGCCCATGTTTGTGGAAATCTCTGGTAGCCCCTAGGAAGAGGAAACTCTGAGTGCCTCCACTTCACAAGCAACCACGTCGGCTATACCACCATCTATGTACATATACCGTAGTGCACAACCAAGCACGTTGGGATCCTCTTCATTAGCAGCAGATGTCAACGATATGAAGAATCTCATGTGGTCCTTTGTGAATGAGCTAGTCCTCATCCGATGACAGCAAGCAGCACCTTTGAAGCCTTCTATACAGACCTATCAAGGAGGAAGGCCATCTTACCAACAAAACGCGTATCAAGGAACCTCGAAAGTAGGAAGTCAACAATTAGTGCCCACAATCCAGATAATCCTGGTTTGCATACCATTTCAGGCTGTCAGGAACAACCCAAGTAAAGATTTGGTCCTAGGCCAAAACAACCTGGTAGTGGATGAGAATGTGTGGTGTTTCCCATGTAATGATAGTCATATGCCCTAGAATTGTCCAAGGGGAAATTTGTAGTAGAAGATAGCGTAGCAAAGAAGCCAGGGTGTGTTCTCAAGCACAGAAGAATATCAGTCTCCCGAAATGGAGAGTGCCAGATTTAGAGCGCAAACATAGGGAATGTATTTAGAGCAAGAGCCGAATATCGCACTAGACTAAGCACTTTTCTCTTGGATGGAAGAGGAGGATGCAATATTCATAAATGATGCACTGACAACTAGTGCCTCACAAGTATAGTCATACTACAACATGATGTCCAAAAGAAATCACTAGAGAGTATGTGCAACAAGATCCATAGTGTCCAAAACCACATCAACCATAGCCAGGGTATGTACAGGATCATCATGGAAAAAACGTCCCTTAAGTGGCAAAAAATTCAGAAAAATCAGAGTTAGGCAACTTGACTTAAAAATTTGAATAAGTTATCTATATTATTTCAAAAATATGTAAAAATATAATTTGTATCAAATTGAATGTAGTTTCTAAACTACTAGTTTTATTTAAAAAACAAAAAATCTATTTGGTGAAAATTTGAAATTTCAATGCGTAGTACTTAAATTTAGGGAAAAATAAGAAGTAGTGTCTGATGACCACCTAACCACAATAAAATGATAATATTTTTTTATAATATTTTAGATATAAGTAGAGGAATCATGTCCCGATGATGCATATTTTTTGTAATTTTTTCCAATGAAAAATTAATTATGAATTTTTATTACAAATTTAAAAAATAAAAAACTTGTATGTCTAACCACCTTAACTTGGTCAAAACTTCATGAAATTCATTTTTTGTTTTAATCCTATAGTATGTGAAGCATAGAATGTGATGCATGTTTCTGATTCAAAAAATGTGATACCATTTGAAAGCTATAGATGTTTTTAAATCATACTATCAATTAGGACTTTAGTTGTAATTCAAATATAAAATAAATAATAATTATTTATTAAATTCAAAGTAAAGCATAATTTATATTGGTGGAAAGCTGAGAATATCCTTTAAAAACCCTTTTTGTTTCATCAATTTTGGATTAAAAAAAAGTCGTCAGCCACATACCCTACAAAAACCCATCATATCGCCACTTTTTGGCCCATCATGATCCTGCACATACCCGCCACAAGAAAAGAAATCCACATAAGCTCGACCCATTCAATAGTCACAAGCTCTGCCATTGCAAGCAAAGGAGATAGAAAAAACACTGACTCCACCCACATTGGATTGGCCTCCCCTAAAGGTGAAAGAGATACCACCATTCAAACACAAGGTTCTTCCAATCGAAATGCTCAATGTGGTTGAATAGTTGAAGAAGGCACCTACTAATGTATCTCTCTAGAACATTATATCGATTCAAGAACAAAAGATGGCAGTCCAAGAAGCATTAAAGAAGGAAGAACAAATACCATGAATGGATGCCATTCCACCATGCGATCAAGTTAAAGATAAAGAGTCTGCGTCAGACCCCCAATCTTTGAGAGCCACATCATACTTGAATGTCATGGAAAATGCAAAGGTGAAAGAGGTAAGCAAGCCAAAGCCTACACCTTTCTTTTTAACACTTATTGTGGGAGATAAGCTTTTAACAATAACATGATTGATTTGGGAGCTAGTACTATGATCATGCCTAAACAAGTGGCTCATGCCTTGAAATTAAAGTATGAGCCTCTTAAGAAAGGAATCATGCAATTAGATGGTAAGAAAATTTTGATAGTCGGTAGCATCAAGGATCTATCTTTGACCCTCTTCGCATGTCCGAGCCAAACAGTCACACAAGAAGTAGTTGTGATAGACATCCCCCTAGTGTTTGAGATGTGCCTTTGAAGGGACTTTATAATGAAGCTTGGCGGATATTTATTGCTCGATTGATCTCATATGATATTACAAACCAAGCATGGGGAAAAGATGAAGATCCTATCTGAATCCTTGCACCTAGAGCATATAGTAGACAATGCAGTTCTATGCTTTGAAGCAACACATACCTCCTAAAAAAGGGAGACATATTGTGTAGATATGTTAGAAGACGAGGAGGACATGAGTGAGAAGACCACCAAAGAGGAGGTCCTCCTCAACTATTTTATTGACTCTAATCTATTTGGAAACTTCCATGCTACCAGATTAGGCACTTATGTGATCTTCGATGACGACCAAGTCTTCTCGAAATTGCAAAAAGAGTAGAAAGAGCCTAGTGGTCTGGGTGACAACAGTCTATGGAAATTATATTTTTATGGTACCAAATGCAAGTTTGGTTCTGGAGTAGGCATCTGATTAGTATCCATGACCATATCAGAGACCCTCAAAGCATTCCATTTCTAGTTCCCATGCTCAAATAATGATGTTGAGTATGAGGCCTTGGTCCATGGTTTGTTTCTCATAGAATGGATGGGTGCGAGAAGAATACAAGCATTCAAAGATTCAAAGTTGGTTGCAATCCTAGTCTATGGGCAAGCGGCTTCCAAAATTGTAAGAATGAAGTCTTATAGACACAATGTATGGGATTTGATTGAGAGCTTCAAATATTTTAACATACAGGTTATCCCATGATCCGAGAATAATGTTTCCAATTGGATGGCCCTGATTGGTTGACAATTTGAACCAATTTTTGACTTAGCGACAAAGTAGAATATAGTGCAAGTCATCATTTGACAATCAATTCCTGACAATAATAAAAAATAGTAGGTTTTTGAGGATGATATTCAGATTGCCGCCATTTTACAGATATCAAGAAAAGTGTCTAACCATTCACAGTTTGAAGCAAGAGAGGCTACAAAAGGGAAATTGATCCAATTAAAAGGTAATAATCTCCCTTGAGGTTTGATTTCTCTTTACAATTTTTTCAACTACGAAGACATGATAAATAGAAAACGAAGATTCACTATTGATGAGAAACACTATGAAGATCTCGATGTCAAAAATGGTAGAAAGTTAAAAGTCAGAAGAGACATTCCATAAAAAGATAAAGAAAGACTAAAAGGGCTATGTTCTAGATATGAAGGGGTTGTAGCTTAAACTTATGATGATCTTAGAGGATACGATCTAGGCATAATTCAGCATACTATTAACTTGGACGAAGGCTCAAAACCTGTCCAATAGAAAAAAAGGCCAGTGAATCCAAAAGTTGAAGCATTGATGGCACAAGAGCTCACTAAATTAATCAAATCAAGGATCATATACCCAATCAAACATTCCACCTGGGTGTCCAATATTGTATCAATGTGAAAAGAGAATGGCGATATTCAACTATGTGTGGATTTCAGGGATTTGAAAAAAGATTCACTAAAAGATCACCACCCTTTTCCCTCAATGGAGTAGATTCTGTAGACCGTGGCCAGATCAGAGATGTTCTCATTGCTTGATGGTTTTCAAGTTATAAGTCTATCTGAAGGAAGAAGACCATCATAAAACAATGTTCACTACCAAGTGGGGAACATTCGCATACTCAAAAATTCCCTTTAGGCTCTCCAATGTTGGTGCAACCTTTCAACGAGCAATGGATATCGCTTTCAAGGGGTTGATTAATAAAATTATCTTAATATATCTGGATTACCTAATGTTTTTTTTAAATCAAAGGATGATCACTTTGATCATCTAGAAAAGGTCTTTCAAAAATGCCTACAGTTCAGGATTTCCATCAATCCCAAGAAATGTTTTCTCAGAGTTCCCCAAGGCAAGCTACTCAGTTTTCTAGTATGAAAGGAAGGAATAGCTATAGATCCCAAAAGGGTGAAAGCTATAATGGAGCTACCACTGCTAGTTAACCAGAAGGGGCTACAGTCTTTTTGGGGGAAGATTAATTTCATCAGTCGGTTCATTTTAGACTTCACAGGCATCACAAGACCTATCATGCTGATGTTAAAGAAGAATCTAGTGTTCAAACATAATCCTGACTTGACAAGATGGCTTTTGAGGGAATAAATATAGCCATTGATGCGGCCCTAGTGTTAGATAACCTAGACTTCTCCATGGATTTCTTGCTCTATGTCTACAATGACCAACATATCATAGCTTTGGTGCTCACTCAAAAGGACAAAGACAATATCAGAGAGCATCCCATCGCATTCCACTCTAGGACTCTCAAAGGATATGAATCTAGGTACAATTTTGTTCAGAAATAGGATTTTGCTATTGTTAAAATCCTTAAGAAATTTTGACACCTGGTATCAGCCAATAGAATCACCATTCTCTTCACCCATCCTAGTGTTTGATAATATATCACTGAGGGTGAAATAACTGAAAAGAGGTCCAATTGGACTACCTATATTCTAGAGTACGATGTAGAAATTTGACCAGCTAAGCTAGTTCAGGGAAGATTTCTGTATGAATACCTTGCACAAGAATTAAGCTCCTTACCAGAGGAAGAGACTGATCATGCCTATACAAATCAATTCAAGTTTGATGAGTCATGGTGACAAACCGGACACAATATATGCAAGAGGGGTAGTACCCAACCAACATTCTGCCTCACAAAAGATGCTACTACCAACTGGAAGGAACCAAGTATGTACTAATTGAGGGGATTTTGTTTAAAATAAATTATGATGGAATCTTGCTTCGTTGCTTAGATAAGCCACAAGCGAAAAGAGTTTTAAATGAGTTCCATAGTAGTCCTGAGGGTGAACATTTCTCCGCCAAAACCACTACTCTAAAGATAATGTGGGAAGGATATTACTGGTGTTCCATGTTTTTTGAGGCACACCATATGGTGTGAAAATGTACTCAGTTCCAATATTTTGTTGGCAAGAGGAATAATTCCACCATGCCACTGAGCCCGATCATAACAAAGGAAACTTTTGCTCAGTGGGGTTTGGATTTTTTTGATATAATAAATCCTATCTCGAGTGCTGGCCATAAATAGATACTTATGGTAACCGATTATTTCACAAGATGGATAGAGGTCGTTGCCCTAAAAAATGCTACAGAAATTGAAATTGTCAATTTTCTTGAGGAGTTGGTAGCAAGGTTTGGTTTTCCAAAAACTATCATATTTGATAACGCATGAGCTTTGTGGATTCTGGGATGTCAAACTTTTCTCTCAAGCATGGGGTCTACCTCAAGACTTCAAACAATTATTACCCAAAGGGAAATGGGTTGGTAGAATCGACCAACAAGAACCTGATTAGGTTAATTAAGTGTCTTGGGTCGGAATGACAAAAGGAATGGCATAAACACCTACGAGCCACTCTACAGGCTAGAAGAATCATGCCCAAACAAATCTTGTAGGCTTCCCCTTATTAAATAGTGTATGGAAAGTGATGGAACCTTCAAAATTTTCAAATTTTGAGTACCCATGTTCAAAATTTTGATATACACACTTAGAAGTGCCCCTGAAAAATCTGCCCCAATGACCTACTTTGGAGGGTCATAATTCAGACCTACTTGATTTTCATGTCAAATCCTTTTTCTAGGACTATTTTGTTGTTTGCATACTCTCAATCTTACGAAGTGGCCTCTTGTTTGAGTGGATATTTCACAACTTTATGATCATCATGAAAAATGGATTGGTGCTTTACTTTCCCCCCACATTCATATGCTCCCTTGTCCAGTTTCAAATCCTCAAGATCTGATTTGATATTTTTCGAGGTCAAAAGTAAATGCGGTTTGTTTTTATTTTACATCTTCATTTTCAGAATGTTTCAAGGTCAAGTTTGACCCTAAATATCTTGTGATGAATGATGATTCAAGGAAAGTATTCTTTCACACATACTCAGTGCACCCAAATGACTTAGTGTGTCCAATGGCAGTTTCCCAGGAGGCGATTTGATATTTTTTTGAAGTGGTGAGTTGGTGAGCCCTGATTGGTTTTGAATAGGTACAATTGTAGAAAAGTCTGACTGGATCACTTTTTCAATGAATATCTTGCTCCTCGAAATCTATTTTTTCAACATGTTTATTGCATTGCATTCTTGGATCAAATGTCTACATGCTTGTGCATTTTTAGGGCTCCAGGGGTCGTTTGACTAGTTTCCCAGGGCAATTCGAGAGGCCACTTGACCTATTTTGACCACAATACAAAGTACCTGAAAATGGATTGTAATGGTTACCCACTTCAAATTTTTCACCTTAGATGCATATGCAAGCAACCTCAGATCAATTCAAAGTGAATTTTGTTTCATAACGGATTTTTTTTAGCTAGACCCACATGGGGACTTGGCATACTTTACACATATGTGACTTTATAATTGTTTCAATGTTAATCAAGGAGACACAATGCACTTTAATGAAGTGATCTAAGTTTGTGTCATTATTAGCAAAAAGTGGTTTTCAAGGATTTTCAAATCCATTATATGTGGAGACAGTTGTGCTTTCAGATAATCCAGGATTAGTTGGGTGACTACTTGGTGATGCATAATAATGAGATAGTAATGAGTGACTATTAACATCCAAAACTTCAAGTATTTTAATGTATGGAATCATTCCATCAATTTGTAGAAGGTAATGACTTGAATTCACCATGGGATAAAATCACCACACAATTCAATCTTGCTTGGTTGTTTGAACTACCACATGATATTGAAAAAGAAAATATTTTAGCAAGACTAATATTGGAAATAATAGGCTATACTTTCAATGAGAAAAATGAGGTACAACAGTTGCTGGACCATTTACTTTTATCTCATAAAGCTTGGATTTTTTGGGCTGAAACATTTGTTGTTGGAGGATTAGAGCCTATCATCCTGAAGCCTAGACTTGCACTCAATGTGGCCGAAATAAGTTTGCATACAAGATCACACTGGAGCACATGGGCAATTGGACTTGCAACAAAATAACTATTTTGTGGAATGTGGTTGGAATTTGAGGTTTTGTGCCTTTGGGGAATGGTTACCAAGAATGCATTCTATTTTATTTATTGATCTTATGAAAATGTTACATATGTAGCCCGAGGGAACATTTGATGAGTGTATTCAAGGGATTTGAATCAAGAATACTATGCATATAAGAGGTAACTCAAAGTTTAGCTATTGAGGGAAAGACATGGAATGATATCAGACCAGCTTGAAAAATACATTTGTAGAGGTAGAAAGTACCCCTTTTACAATCAATAGCAAGAGATGGAGTACAAATCTAACAGATTTAATACAGAGGAAGCATAGTATTGTGGAAAATCCAAATGCACATGGAAAACAGTATAAAAGAGCATGGTGTTGTGGAAACATGGGTTGCAGTAGCCATTTACAATGTGATCCCTATGGGATCAAGTCACTATTTAATCTTGCTAGATTGTTTGAACTACATAATACTGAAAGGAAAAATTCTAATCAGGCAAGTATTGTAGGGTTTCCTAGTTATTAGGATACATATGGCTTAGCGTGAAATACAAATAGATGAGTAGCTTAGGGAAAAAGAAACTACTAAGGCTGTGCAAGGTGGATCAACAACTCATCAAACATTTTATGTGTGTTTGGCCACATGGAACTAAAAGAAAATGGACTAGCTTACATCACATGAAACTTTTAACGTTGCACAATGAGAATTGGATGCAAAAAGTTCTATGATTCATTGGGAGAATTGGAGTGAGGCATGGAAATCAATCAAAGAATAAGGGATAGAGGAATTCAATTAGAATTCTCTACGCAAGAGCAAAACTCATCAAATTCTCCATGTTTTCTTCGAAACATGGAGCTAAGGGACGATGATTGGCTCAGTGAAAAATTTGCGCAATAAAAGGAGAGACTCAAAGAACAAGGATGCCACAACATTTTTTAAGATGGCTTGAGGACTAATGTTTAAATGATTGGTGTAGAGGAAGTGAAATACTGGTGCTATAAGTGGAGCAACCACGATGATAGCTGAGAAGGGATGATTTCACATTGCGATGGAAATTTAACATAGGTACAAGAAGCTGTTGTGGAAAAGATTTGTTTAATTGCTCGATGTATGCACAAATCAAGTGTATGTTCACCTTGCACTAGATAGTATGTGCTTGTAGTGAAAATGTATCAAAATTGTTTAAGGAAATTCTTACAAAGGCCATCGAAGCTCATTAATGAAGGTAGCCAAAGTTGTACAACGATGAATGCAGAGTAGGAATCAAGCTTCCCAGCTAGCCTATGAAGAGAAGGGGTGACATTAGCATAAGGGTGTGGGGAAGTAGGGAAGAGAGGTGTGAAGATTTATTTTAAAGTTTTAAATCTTGTGGTTCCCGTGAGCCCGAGTGATTTATGGTTGCCATGTGAAAATGTAGTAGGATCGCGGGGAGGACTTGGTGGGTCCATGAGGGAATTTTAAATACCTTTCTATAAGATTTTAATAGCTCGAGCCTTCATTTTAGGTTATATTATTAAAATATTATAAATATTTCATATTTAAAGAGAGGTTTTTAAATATAATGTGAAAAGTGAAAAGCACAGGGGATAGGTGAAATGTTTTAATTTTGCAACCCCATATAGAACAATTCAAAGGCTCTATTATAAAGCAAGAATATTTTGTGTGTTGGAAAGCGAAAATATATGTAAGGTAAAGGAAAATTAAAAGGTTTTTCATGGGAGAGAAAAGCCATTTTTCAACTGCAGGGAAAAATGGGTAAAAGAAGATAAGACTTTCATGGAGACTTTTTCTTTCACAAACAAATATTTTCAGCAACAAGGCATAGAATGAAGAAGGTCATCATGAGGGGAACATTTTTTGTTAGAGGGAAAGTGAATGCAAGATGCATGAGTCAAGGAGAAAATTGAAACTTCTTAAGGAAGAAAAGGCAATTACAGATCAATGGAGAAGAATGGATCCAGGTGTCAACTGCAGATGTAGTTTTAGGGTTTGTCCTTCTATATCTTCTTTCTTCTTCTCATTTGTGGTTGTACATTTTCTTTTTCACAAGAAACCTTTTGTAACAAGGGTTCAAATGTAGAATGTTGGGTTTTTAGGTTTCTAGTGTGGTCTGAGTTTTGTAATGAATAATGTAATTACAGTATTGTCATAGTTGAATGTAAATGACATAATATTTTGAACTAGTTGTCTCCATTGTTCACATTGCAAAAATTCTGAATATAAGTAATCAAAGATTTTTACTATTCAACTTCTTGTCTTTCCCTGTATGTTTGTTTGATGTTACTTTTTTGATAAAGGAAACAACTGGTTTTACAGGAACTCGAAACCACAGAGTTTACAAACCATAGAAAAACAAATCATCAGAGTACCCAACAAAAAGAAGGTTGTGACAAAGAAAATAGAAAGGACAGTAGCCATGAACCAAGAGCAGTCAAAAAGCCAGCTAGAAGCCAACACCCAACACAACCTAAACTAACCTAAAGACTTCAAAGTTTCAGCAACCTCAACTTCAAGGTTGCACATCTTTTGGGTTACCTTCTTTAGGTTCTGGATCTCGTGAGGCGAAGAACCCGCTTTTCTTTTTAGGTTTGCTCTAGTCCTTTTCGAGGGGCCTAAATCCTCCTTCTTACCTTTAGCCTTCCTAGCTTCCAAGTCCACAAACAACGATCCTTGCTAAATATTATCCATCTTCTCCACCATGGTACTCAAGATACTAGCATTTTGTTTAACAACTTTGTTGCTACTTTCCATAACAGTTTTCATAGTATTCCTAATTTTTCCAATTTCCCCTTCCAGCTGTTTGACCTTGTTCTCATTATCCTTCTTTATCTTGTCCATTAGCTCAACATTTCTTTGAAGATGTTCGACCAAGGGCCTCTTCTCATCCATAGTCCACAAAACACCAATAGAATTCTATGATATGCCTTTTGCTTCCAAATCATCCACCTTGCCAGTGAGAGCCCTATTTTTAAATTGAGATCCTTAAGCTCATGAAACACCCATTTTATGATTCTGAAGTAGTCAACAACCCCAATTCTGGATATAGCCATAATATCATCAGGAAATTCCCAATCCGGCTTGAAATAGTAGTCATCAAGATTGAGATCTCTAGGGAATCTAGGTCTATTCTCTCTATCAGTGGTAGGGTAGGAGGTATAAGAGTCCTCAGTAGCATTATGATCATTAGAATTATCTTCCAGAGAATCCTCTGAATAGGAAACCAACTTATTCACGAGAGGGTCCTTCTTATTACTTTTTGCCTCTTGAGTCGTGCCCTTAGGGGTTTTCATAGTGCACACTTTTTTTGTTCGAGGGTTTCTTCTTATGGTTTTCTTACTTTTCTTATTGGGGGGGGGGAGATTCTTCCTCCTCCCACTCAGTATTAGAATCTTATTTCACTTTAGATGAGCTAGTCTCAATATCCTCTCCCTCTGAGGCCGAGGCCGATAACGAGATAGACAGGGCCGACATGTTTTTAAAATGCTCATGAATAAGCCTAATGAGACTAGTATGCATGACTAGATTCTTCCTAGGACTCTTCCTTTGTTCCTCTATACTATTATTCAAGGAACAAAGCAGATAGTGGGGGAACGAAACCCTTACCTTATGTCGGAAATGATTGAGTAGGGAAAAGTGGTACCCATAAACTCTGGTAAATATACCATCCAGGGTGATTTATTCCATGAGAATTCTGAGCACGTCCCTCCACACCTTCTTAACTATCCCAGCTTCAAAATAACTAGAATAAACTTTAGCCAAAGCCTTCCTATCCTTATCGGTTTTGGGGAATGAAAGAACTGCATCATCTGAAAACTTCCTGTCACGGTAAAACTTCACTCCCTCAGTCGAGAGACCAGTGATTTCCCCTATAAGCTCTTCGTCCACCTTAACCCTCCTTCCTGAAAGAATGATTTCACCTTTCTTCTAATGTTTAGAAAAATACCCAGTGGCTTCAAGGTTAGGGCCATGGAGCTTATCAATGAAGGGTTGTAGCCCTCCCTTCTGAATATGCCTCCAAACCTTCAAGTTCTTCTTGTGCCTCTCACCACTCATAGGCTCCACCCTTTTTTGATGTTATTACTCTCATTCAAAGAATGAGTTAATTTGTAGTAACAAAAATGGAGGTTTATGCAGATGTGTGTTAGGATTGCTAAGTATGACTAGTTTAGTTGCTAGTATCAATGGTGTAATGCATCAACTGATAAGCATAATTATGATAGATTGAATATTGTGTTAGGTTTTAAATTACATGGTTTGGATGACTCCACCCTAGGATATGGAATTGGTCTCTCAATGTTGCAGTTTCCTGAGATTGTTTGTGAGAAACTACAATTTTAAAATCAAATTTACTTATCAATCTCAATTTAATTATGTGTGGATTTTAATGAATTGCATCTCTCATGTTTAAATTAGGCATTACTGTAGAGTTTAGCCAAGCCTTTAGGGTATTGTGTCTATTGAGCATCTAAAGGATAATTGAATATGTTTACAATATTTTGGGTACTTTGGCACATAAGAGTATCTCTTAGCCTACTGTTGGGGAGACCCACCTTGGTCTTGTAGAGCCAGAAGTGTAGGAGATTTCAATCTTTTTGAATGAATCTTGTTCGTTGGACAAATCCATCTCTGAGTCTGAGCATTAGAAAGCGGCTACTCTTTAGGACTCATTGAATCTTTTGACTTGGGAACCAACATAAAGGAGGTGGTTTTACTTGTTTCTATAGAAATTTCGTCATTGCAACTGTTAAAGGATTTGGAAGTCGAAGAAAGCTACAAAATGGAAGTAGGGTTGTCAAAACTCCAAAATCTTGAAGAAAAGAGGGGAAAAGCATATGAAGCCATGATCAGGTGTTAGTAGATAGTCAAATGATGGTTTGATAAAAAGGCCTCTAATAGGTATGTGCAAGATCATGATGGGCCAAAAAGTGGCGATATGATGGGTATGTGGCTGGCAACTTTTTTTTTACACAAAATTGATGAAACAAAAAGGGTTTTTAAAGGAGATTCTCACCCCCACCAATATAAATTATGCTTTACTTTGAATTTAATAAATAATTATTATTCATTTTCTATTTCAATTATGACTAAAGTCTTGATTGATAGGTTGATTGAAAATCATAGCTTTCTCAAACTAGATCGCGATTTTTGAATCTGAAACATGCATCACATTCTATGCCTACATACTATAGGATTTAGAAAATGAATTTCACAAGTTTTGACCAAGTTAAGGTGGTTAGACATAGTTTATATTTTTAAAATTTGTAATAAAAAAAAACTATAATTGTCTATTTAATTAAAAAATGCAGCAAAAAATATGCATCACATTAGGACATGAGTCCTCTACTTATATCTAAAAATCTTATAAAAAAATATTATCATTTTGTTGTGGTTAGGGTGGTCAGAAAAACACCTACTTTATTTTTCCCAATTTATGCTACCGTATTGAATTGCACCACTAAATATTTTTTTTTAAATAAACCTGGTAGTTTAGAAACTACATTCAATTTTCTATAGATTCTATTCTTACATATTTTTGAAATAATATAGATAACTTATTCAAATTTTTACATCAAGTTGCCTAACTCTATTTTTTCTAAATTTTATCACCACTTAAGGGCCTGTTTTTTCCATGATGATCTTGGACATACCCTAACCCAGATTTTTGGGAAGGAAGCTTGGTGCTAAAATATGATGAGCGTATTGCAAAGCCAGGACAACATACAAAATTTGAAGCACTATGGAAGGGTCCCTTCCAAATTCACACACGCAAAGAAAAGAACACGTATGAGCTAGAAGACATAGATGGCAATGTTCTTGATATACCGATAAATGGTATTCATCTAAAATTGTTCCATTAAAGCATGCAAGTTATTTTAAAATTTTCACTGTTATGTACCATATGTAAAAAATTTGTAGAGTAAGATTATTTTTGTGAATAAGCCATGAGAGTAACACAAAAATAAGCAAAAACATATTATATTATATTCATTGAAATATTTTATAAGTTATAATACGAGCCCAAAGGTCTAGGAGAAGCTTGAAGCTTTCTCGAGCAAACCCAAAAAGAGCTACACTACAAAAAGAAAAAAAAGGGAGGTGATGCACAAAAAGTAGTAAATTCAAAGTCTTCAGCCATTGCTAAGTAGTCAAAAATGGCTCTTTGTCTAGTTCTTATTCTTCTTCTTCTTCTTCTTTGATAGGGTGGAAAGGGGAGTGAACACACACCACATGCAGGACCGACATGGCACAAACCTCAATCTTCATTCCCATGGCTATACACTAGAAATTCAAAGTTCTTTTTCTAGTCAAGCCCAAAAACGTACTCCACGCCATACTCCCTCAGCAGGAAGGAAGCCACTAGCTAGGACAGTGAACAATGCCTCTCAATGTCCATGGTGTGAAATTTGGTAGGCAGAGGCAACCAAATCACGTCCTCCCCATAATTGACATGCTTGGGTAGGTCCATGGCACTTGAAATGCCACCACTGGGGATAGCCACTTGCATGATCTCACCGAGCCCATCCAAATATGCAAAATAAAAAATGGCATCCAACACAATTCAATTATCCAAGGCTTGTAGATGTCCAAGTCAAGTAAGGAGGCCATGAAATGGGAGAAAACATTGGAGTTGTCGAGCACCCACTTGAATGCAACAATAGCAGGGCAATCATTCTTCTTCACCAAGTGCTTAAATTTTTCATTGGTAATCTCACCCACGAAGGAATATTATGGCCTTCATGGTAAGAGTTGAATGGGAGTACCTAGGCCAGACAACATAATGGCAGATAAGCTAAGGCTAGTGAAACGAGATACATCAGGGAAAACTTGCTAACTAAAAGAGCTATTTCAAGTGAATATTTCATTAAGGTGGCATAACTATTTATAGAAAAGGTGTGCCGACAAGCTCAACAGATGGAAAAACCATATCCCACCAAATGGCGATGAAGAAAATATTAAAGCAATTGGAGGCTGAGAGATGAATCATACAAAAAAGTCTAGCACTAGAAGCCTTGAGAAATAAATTTGGGTGTTGGGAGTAAATGCTTGAGTGTACTAATTGCCATCATGTGTTCATTGTCATCATCAGTGCCAACTTTCTTACTAATGAGAAAATAGGTTGATTAATGTGCTAAAGCTTTAAAAAATTAAATATGCACATCTTTTCAGAGTACCTTGTATATCGCTTAAAG
>VDFB02088736.1:0-14724 GCA_007258455.2 Sequoia sempervirens | reverse complement strand
CAACATGTTATGAAAGGATTTAGACATGAGAAGATTGTGCAAAGTTTATTGCACAATTAGGGTGATTGAAGAATAGATTGGCTAGTCAAGGTTTTGATTGATCAGTTAGAAATTGATGGTTGAGTTAGCAAAATTAGATTGCCTAGTTAGAAATCCATGATTTTCTCAATCAAAAAGTGAGTGAGGAATTTGAATTAATTAATTCCTTTTTGGAGTTGAACGTGCAAATCAACTTTGACTTTTGCAAATAGAGTTGCATTAGTTTGATTTTGATTTTTGATAATTGATTTGAATAGTTCGATTTGATTATTCAAATTTTGGAGGGAAAGTGTGATAATTAAATTATTATGATTTAATAATTCAATTAATTTTGAGGAATAAGGTGAATTAGTGACGCAATCAAATAATTAGCGTTGTTTGACTAATTAGGACAAAATAAGATTAAATTAGGACTTTATTAACTAAATGTAATTTATTTAATTGGTCGAAATGATGAAACGTGAATTAATCAAATAATGTTGTATTATTCGATTAATAGTAGAATTAGGGTTTTCAAGACTTTATTAAATAAATGGTATTTATTTAATTTGTCGAGAATGATGAAAAAGTGAATTAATTAAATAATGTTGTATTATTCAATTAATGGAGGAAATTAGGGTTTTGGATGTCGTTTGATGATCGTGGGATGATTTCAAGATGATTTGAGATGTTTTAGAGATGTTTTGAGTTGTTTTGGAGTCATTCTGAGACGTTCTGAGTTGATTCAGAGTCATTTCGAGACATTTCAAGTTGTGATAGGTGTTAAGTCAATTTTACATGTCTACATTAACATCATTTTCTCTTTATGCATCATCTTTTTGCTTAATTGATTTAATTAGCATAGCTAATTAATTAATTACATCATTTTCATCCATTTAGCCTAATTGATTAAATTAGGTTAATTCGTCTCTTTTCGCACTAACACTTTATCTAATTAAATTAAATACATCAAAATATTTAATTTAATCCCCTAAGTCATCTTATTTAATTAAATAACCCTAAGTTATTTAATTCAATATCATTTCACCCCTCCCCTATTTATTAAATCATCTAATTTAATAAATATCTTTTAATTCTTCTAATTCCCTAATTGTATAAATTAAACCTTGTTTAATTAGCAATTAAACTAATTTTCTTCTAATCAAAGGGAATATCCCCATGGAATATTCTTTATCCTTTTTGCACAATTAAAACTTTGCTTTATTTTGTAAAATACCTTTTTTTCCTCACCCTCGAAGGAATATTCCCTCTCCTCCAATCAACTCACTTGGCTTCTTCAACAAGCTAAACCCTTTAACCTCTTTGGCAAGTCACCTTTGACCTGTGTGCACAAGTCAAACATGTGTTTGTTTGAGGGAAGTGTGAGCCTTTGATTAACTTTCCTTTTGCATTCTAATCTGTTGATGAGAATCCATGATCCACACCTCTTATCCCCTTCATCTTGAACCATTGATTAAGCTTTTTGATCTCAACCATTCATTCCTCATTTGCTCTCCTTTAAATAGATCATTATTTGGAGACAAATGGATCCATCTTTTATTGCAAACTTATGTTGTTGAATTTACTCACATACACACTCATCTTTTTACTCACTATTTAGCTTGTTTTAGTTCATTTTAGTTGCATAATAGCTTAGAGAATCCATTAATGGCTTCCATGCATCCATCTTAGTTTGTAAATAAATTAGGGTTTTCATCTTTTAGCATAATTTTAGCTTAGATTAGTTTAGCAATTGGATAATTAGATCATTCATAGCATAAAATCATGGTAACTTAGCTTGCATCATGTTCATTTTAGCATAATTTAGGTTTTCACACATCAAACACCATGGTTTCATCGATTCTCTTCAATAAAATCAACTGAAACAAGCTCACTAATCACAGGATTGGGAAAGGGTTGTTGTTCCACATCAACACAACACCAATTCTAGAACAAGACAAATTTTGAACGGATTAGAATAGATGTTTTGATAAATTTCATAATTTAGTATGTTAGTTTTTGATGAAATGTTTAGTTTCAATCTTGTTTGATCGATCTTTTTGAGATTTGAGTATTGGTGGCCCCGTTATGCTTTGATTCTTCATGGATCAAGCGTAATTTTGTCCATACCGGTATTCTTGCATCGACAATAATTAATTAATTATTGGACAAGCACTCAAGATAATATTGAGATAGAAGATGAGTTTGTTTTTTGCATGATAAAATAATTAATTAAGGAACATATACGATAAGATTTAATAAATAAAAAATGTTTACTTATTAATGGATGTCTCCGATAAAAGAGGAGAATTAAATAATTATGTTAAAGGCGTTTCTTATATGAAATGAACAACCTACTTTTTGAAATCAATGGTTGAGAATTGAGGAGAAGGATACAAGACGATGATTTTTATTTTTTAGACTGCAGGAATCGGTCAGGTATCTATCCCCCTATAAACTGTAGTGTGTCTAGTAAACATTTTCACGGGACCGATGGCGTTGGTGCGACACACCCTCTGATACCACGGGTTTTGGGGGAGACTAGACCTCGTGACCTCTTTCCTGGAACATGATGCTTTAGCCAATCGAGCTAGGCCCCCTGCACCACAAGACGATGAAATTAATCTCAACTATCATTCTCTATTTTTATTTTAAAATGATTTAGCAATTTAAAAGTAGACTTTTTATTTTAAAAACAAAGAAAAGGAAAGAAGTTTGATAAATTTGAAATGAAAAATAGAATTATATTTTATTAATATTTTAATTTTAATAACTTTCTCTTTTTTATGTATTTTTAAATGGATTTAACAATTTAAAAGTAGGCTTTTTGTTTTAAAAATAATGAAAAGAAAAGAATTTGATAAGATTGAAATGAAAAATGTGGGTGGCAGGGCGGGTGCCACTTCATCTCATGCATGTGTGCATGAAGTGGTCGGGTGGCAGAGGTTTGGCGTTTTGGGTTGAGTTGGCAAAAATCACATGGCTCAAGGAATAATCTAGAGCAAGCTTCTTTCATAATTGTCCGCCAGCATTGGGAGTGGTGTGATGTTCTTCACCAAACGCTTGTCAACCTACTTGCATTCATTGTCATGCATGTGAGGATGCGTTTGATGGTTTTGAGTGGTTTTTAATATCTTTTATGTTGTGGTAAAACGCTATTCTTTCATTGTTGGCTCTGCATTTCGGATGGGTATGAGCAGATTTACCTTGCTTGTCTCAACGCAAGAGTTGGAAATGGATGGCATGGTCACTCCAGTTCAGTTGAATAACTCTAAATGCTAGATGGCCTTTGAAGGCTAGGTCACAACACTCCAGCTGCAACGTTTAATAAGGCACCTGAATTATCTCACATTTGCGGTAATCAAATGCGTTGCAGGGAAAGATTTTATGGAGAATGCAGATGGGTATCGCCTTGATTCAAACATTTCTTCCCGTGTTTTAGCTAGTTTGTTGGATGTTGGTGTTTTAAAGGCCAATTCTTAGGTTATTATGAAGAGGCTCTTCCACAAAGATATGATGGTGGGTCTAGAAAGGGCATTGGTTGCGGCTTGCATGGGCAAGGGCATCCCTAGTCCCTGAGATTTGGTTCTCCTCAACAACCTAAAGGCTCTGGTAATGTTTTATCCATTTATTTTGGATATCTCTGGTATGGAATTGCTGGAACATAGGCACTTGGCATCTGTTGGGGCCGAATTCTCAGGAAGAAATTTTGCCTGACTCTGGTTGCAGATTCGTCATAGAAAAGGGAGTTTCGTGTGTTTGCTCAATAGAATGTTTGGTAAGAGCTTGGAAGGTTGGTGGGTTGGGGTTGGAATGTAGGGAAGGTTTTCTTGGTAATGGTTGTCTGTAAGTGTAGTATTTTTTGTGGCTTAGGCTGGTAAATTGGTTAATAGTATGTGTCGTCTCCATGTTTAAGTATGAGTTGGTCAAGTCAGTCCCGATATTGTACCAAGGTATCTCTGTAGTAGCTAGATTTTGGTATGGAATGGATCTGTTGGTAGTCTCTGAAAATTGCCCAAGAGGGCCAAAATTCTGTAAACTTTGATTTTTGAAATCAATACAATAGATCTCTTACCTATAAAAAAAAAGATTGAAATGAAAAATAAAATTATATTTTATTATGTTTCAATTCTAATAAATTTAAAATTAGTTTTACTTTTTTATTTAATTATTTATTAACTTATAAGATTGATATTTATTATTAATATTTTAAAGTTATTTATATTAATATTTGCATTTTGATATATTTTCATTTTGCATTTACTTTATGCTATTTTAATTTTTAATTTAGACTTAAGTTTAAGATTTATTTTAATTATTTATGTCTTATGAAATCACAATAAATAATTAATTGTCATAATTAATTATCTTATTAAATTTTTAAAAATTATTGTAGAAAATTTATATTTTAATTTTATAATAACATAAATTTAAAACTTAAAATCTAAATTAAAAGTTAGAGAGAGAGAAACTAACTTTTGATTAGTCATTTTGTGCCAACAATCTAAAGATAGCATGTGTCCCTATGGAGATGCTCAAGGTAGCATGCCATTTGACTAAGGATATAATCATTCACCTCTAAGACCTCTTCAATGTACCCATTGCACACTTAAGGAGAAAAATAAGAGAGGAAGAGAGAAGGGAGAGGGAGAGGGGGAGATAAGATATAAAGAGTCAAAGGGAGAAAAAAGAGAAAGAAAGGAAGAGATATATAGAGAGGGAGGTAGAGATAGGGAGATATAAATATATATGTATAGAGAGAGAGAGAAATGGGAACAAAGAGAGAGAGCTCTTTATGTCTTTGTCTCCCTCTCTATATCTATGTTTTCATTATCTCTCAATCTTTCTTTTTCCCTCTCCTCTATTTCTCTCTATATTTTTCTTCCCTTATATCTCTTTCCCTCTCCCTATCTCTCTCCCTTACTCTATTTTTTTAATACCTATTTGTCTTCCCCCTCTCTCTCCTTCTCTCTCTCCCTCTCTCCCTCTTTATCTCCCTCTCTCTCTCTATTGGTTTCTGTATGTGCTTTTCTATCCTCTCATTTATATATAACATTATATACATAACATCTCTTTAAATGTCCTCTTCACTGCATCATATATATATATATATATATGCTCTGTATGTATATATATGTATATGTATGTATGTAATATATGTATATATATATGTATATGTATATATATGTATATCTTCGTCTCCATCATCCATGTCTATGTTCATATATATACGTCGCTGTTTCGCTGATGGCCAGTGTAATGGCGATATACCGTGCCGCCATAACCAGTCTCTTATGCTCCTCTCTCACCGGTCTATTTATCTCCTTCCATATCTCTCACTCCTTCCCCCTCCACATCTTTATCTCTATGTCTCTATCATTCCACCATCTTTCTCTATCTCTATCCTTGTCTCTATCATCTGGTATCTTACTCTTTGCCTTTTGTCCGTCAACCGTCTCCTCTTTCTGTCATCTTCTCCTCTCCTGTCCTCCATGTCATGCTCATCTGTTCTCTCCCCGGCTCTCTGTCATGCGGTCACTCTGTCACATCTTTGTCTTCCATGTCGCATCTTCCACTATATCTTTCTCTATTTCTCTATATTTCTTCTCTCTATTTTTTTATCTCTTTATCTCTCTCTTTCCCTCCCCCTCTATCTATATCTACTTATGTATCTCTCTATCACTCTATCTAACCATCTATATGTCTCTATATGTCTCTCTCCCTCTCCCTCTATATCTATCTATCTCTTCCTCTCTATCTCTCACTCTTTATCTCCCTATATTTCACTCTACCTCGCTCTATCTCATTGTTTATTTTTCTCCTTCCTCTCTCTCTCCCTCTCTATCCCATCCATCTCTCTCCCTCTCTCTCTTCCCCTTTCCCTCTTCCCAGATCTCTGTATCTATATCTCTTTGCCTCTCTATCTTTATCTATCCATATTTCTTCTTCTATGTCTCTCTCTATGCCTATCTTGTTATCTATCCATCTCTCCCTACCCCTATATCTCTCCCTCTCTCTACTTCTCTCTATATATCACTTTTTATTTCTCTCTCTCTCTCTCTCTCTCTCTCTCTCTCTCTCTCCATGTTTCTATCCCTATATCTCCCTATTTCTCCCTATTTCTCCCTAATGCAAACATAACATGACTCTTTTGGTAATGAATCCTGATTATCTTTCTAATTCAAAAGATTTGTTTTAGTCATGTCTGGATCCCTATAAGTGAACGCATACTTGATTTGAAGGTATCACTTCTCCATCGAAACCTTTTTTGCACAAACAACATCATTTGTTAAACTACCTACCAATTGACCTCACATTTTGTGTAAATGTATGAAAAAAAATAGACCAAAATTTTCCTAATTGACCTTCCACACTTTTGGTGTACCATTGCACACCAAGGTGCGATTGCTAGTTAAGATTATTTAATGGAGAAGAAGTGTGAGTTAGCTTTTTGCATGAGGAAATAATAATTAATTATTATTGCATTTGCAAATGAGGATAAATAAATAAAATAATGAATTTTATTTATTTAGAAGATGGTTAAAGTTAGCTAAATTAAATAATAAAAATAATCACTTAATTTAGAGATGTGGCATGACTAATTAAATAATTAAAGATAATTATTTAACTATAGAAGAAAAAGTTGATGAATAATTAAATAATTAAACAATCATTTAATTATAGTAGAAGAGGAAGATGAATAATTAAATAATTAAAATTATTTAATTATATTTGAAAAATCATAATGAATAATTAGATAAATAATGATTTATTTAATTAATTAGAAGAATATGGAATAAAAAAATAATTAAATAATTAAAAATTATTTATGTATAAGATAACTCCAACTGAGTGTGAGTTAACTAGTTGCATGAGAAGTGAAGTGGAAGAGAGTGTTAGAAAATAAATTTAGATTTACATAAGAGGATAATAATTAATTTTTTGAGGAATGTGCAAGTGGGAATTAGATAAATAAATAAAATATTTTATTTATTCATGATGAATGGATAATGTTGAGAGAAAAAGGATAATTAAATAATTAATGGAATTACTTAATTTAGAAAGAGTGAGATTAAGATTAAAGATATAATTAAATAAATAAGATTTATTTAACTAATCAAGAAGAATTATTGAATTAAGATATAGTTAAATAAATAAAATTTATTTATTTAATCAAGAAGAATGATGAATTAAAATATAATTAAATAAATATGATTTATTTATTTAATCAAGAAGATTAATTGAAATGAATTAATTAAATAACCTAAAGTCATTTAATTAATAGTGGATATATGGTTTTAGATAATAATTAAATAATTGAACATTATTTAATCATTGAGAAAAGATGAATATTAGTGTTAAAATGTTAGTTTGCAGGCCATAAAAGTTTTAGATATCTATAGATTGAGGGTAGAGGGTTGAGGGTTGAGGGTTTATAGCTGAGGGATAATATTTAGCTTGTTGAGTGTATATGATTAAGTTTGTAAGGTATAGGGATTAGGGTTTAGGATATTGGGTTTAGGGTTTACGATATGGATTAAGGGTATAAGGCATAGGGTGAAGGGTTGAAAATGTATGTTTTAGGTTTTAAGCATAGGGTTGAGGGACAATATTTAAAGTTTAGGGTATAAGGGTGAGGTTATATGGTATAGGGATGAGGGTTTGTGGGTGTAGGGTTCAGGGTTTAAGGTATAGGGTTGAGGATTGATGGATTAGGGCTTAAGTATATGGTTGAGGATTGAGAGTTTACAGTTGAGGGATGATGTTCAAGGTTGAGTGTCTAAGGTATAGGGTTCGGGGTTTAAGGCTGAGGGTATAAAGCATATGGATGAGGGTTGAGGTTTTAGGGCATAAGTATAAGGTTGATGGTAGAGGGCATAGGGTAGAGGTTTGAGGGTTGAGGGATAATGTTCAGGGTTGAGTGTCCAAGGTTAGGTGTATAGGGAATAGGTCCATTAGGGTTTAAGATATTGGGTTGATAGATTAGGGGCTGGGTGCATGGTGGAGTGTAGGTTTAGGGAAAGCCGAATGGTTTAGGGGTTTATGTCGAGGTTGAGGGTTTTGAGGGGTTTAGGGGTTTAAGGGGTTGAGGGCCTAGGCTTGGAAGGCCCAGGGATCAGGATTTAAGGCTGAGGGCTGAGGGACTAGAGCTAATGCATATTGCCCAGGGCTGATGGCTTAGGGCTCTAAGGCTTAAGGTTAAGGGCTGAGGGGCCAGGACAGGGCTTTAAGGTCAAGGGCTATGGGATTAGGTTTGGAGGGTTGAGGGTTTAAGGCTTTAGGGTTCAAGGCTTTAGGGTTTAAGGGTTGAGGGTTTAATGGATTAGGGTTTAAGGGTTGAGGGTTAAGAGATTAGGGTTTAAGGTACATGGTTGATGTATTAGGGTTAAGGGTTTAATGTATAGGGTTGAGGGTTTAAGGGTTGAGGGCTGAAGGATTAGGCTGAGGCCCAATATAGAGTTGAGGATGAAGGAGGGCCGAGGCTGGAGGATGGGTGACAGAAGGAGGGATTAAAGGGAGTGCCCAATGGCTGGGTAGAGGGTTTAAGGGTAGAGGCCGGGGTTTGGCGGCTGAGGGGTTCAGGATTAAGGCCGAGGTACAACGGCTATGGCAGATGGCCTATAACGAGGCCGAGGATCATGGCCCAAGGCTGGGGCACATGGCCGCATGTACAGGGCCGATTTTGGACTAGGCCGAGGCCGAGGGGTCTACGGGATTGGCGGCCTAATGCATAGGTCAACGGATCAGGGCCGAGGGCCGAGGGCCGAGGGCCTACGGGCCGAGGGCAGGCGGCTGAGGGACTAGGCCGAGGGCCGAGGGCAGGCAGGGCCGGAGGCACAAATGCACAGTGGCATAAGCCTGGAGAACTGAGACAAGGGTTTAATGTATAGGGTAGAGGGTTGAGGGATTAAGAGGTTGAGGGTTTAAGGGTTGAGGGTATAGGGTTGAGCATCCAATGTATAGGGTAGAGGTTTGAGAATTGAGGGTTGATGGTTTAATGTATAGGGCAGAGGGTTGAGGGATTGAGGGTTTAAGGTTTGAGGGATTAAAGGTTTAAGAGTTGAGGGTTTAAGGGTTGAGGGATTAAGGGTTTGAGGGTTGAGGGATTAGGGTTGAGGGTTGAGGGATCAAGGTTGAGGGATTAGGGTTTAGGGATTAGGGTTGAGGGTCCAATGTATAGGGTGGTGGTTTGAGAATTGAAAGTTGAGGTTTTAATGTATTAGGTAGAGGGTCAAGCAATTAAAGGGTTGAGGGTTTAAGGGTTGAGGGTTGAGGGTCCAATGTATAGGGTAGATGTTTGAGAATTGAGGGTTGAGGGATTAATGGTTTAAGGGTTGAGGAATCAAGGGTTGAGGGATTAGGGTTGATGGTATAGGATTTAGGGATTAGGGTTGAGGGATTAGAGTTTAGGTTCCAATGTATAGGGTAGAGGGTTGAGAATCGAGGGTTTAGAGTTTAATTCTAGGGTAGAGGGTTGAGGGATTAAGGGGTTGAGGGTTTACGGGTTGATGGTATAGGGTTGAGGGATTAGGGTTGAGGGTCCAATGTATAAGGTAGAGGTTTGAGGGATTAATATATAGGATAGAGGGTTGAGGGATTAATGGTTTAAGGTTTGAGGGATTAGGGTTGAGGGTTGAGGGATTAGGGTTGAAGGTTGAGGGATTATGGTTGAGGGTTGAGGGATTAAGGTAGAGGTTTGAGGGATTAATATATAGGATAGAGGGTTGAGGGATTAATGGTTTAAGGGTTGAGGGATTAAGGGTTTAAGGGTTGAGGGATTAGGGTTGAGGGTTGAGGGATTAGGGTTGAGGGTTGAGGGATTGAGGGTTTAAGGTTTGATAATTTAAGGGTTCAAGGGTTGAGAGTTTAAGGGTTGAGGGATTAGGGTTGAGAGTCCAATATATAGGGTAGAGGTTTGAGAATTGAGGATTGATGGTCTAATGTATAGGGTAGAGGGTTGAGGGATTAAGGGGTTGAGGGTTTAAGGGTTGAGGGTTGAGGGTCCAATGTATAGGTGGTGGTGAGACGGAGGAATTGGAGGCTGAGGGATTATGTGGCTTGAGGCTGGAGGACAGCGGGGTTGAGGAATTAGGGGTAGAGGGCTGGGAGGTGGCTAAGGGTTTAAGGGATGAGGGGTTCAAGGGCTGGAGGGATTATGGTTTATGGGCTGGAAGGATGAGCCGAGTGGACTAGGCCTTGAGGCCTTCAAGGCCAAGGCCTGAGGGACTAGGGCTGAGGGCCGAGGCATTAAGTGGCTTCATGGACTAGGGGTGCAGAGGGCTGAGGGATTAAGGGTTGGCGGGTCGGTGGACTAGGCTGAGGGCTGAGGGTATAGGGCTGAGGGACTAGGCATAGGGCTGAGGGATTAGGGTTTAGGGTCCAATGTATAGGGTAGAGGGTTGAGAATTGGGGGTTTAAGGGATTAAGGGTTTAAGTTATAGGGTCGAGGGATTAGGGTTGAGGGTTTAATGTATAGGGTAGACTAGGGTAGATGGTTTAGGATTGAGGGTTTAAGGGTTTAAGGGTTGAGGGTATAGGGTTGAGGGTTGAGAGTATGGGGTTGAAAGATTAGGGTTGATGGCTGAGGAATTAGGGTAGAGGGTTGAGGGATTAAGGTTTTGAGGGTTGAGGGTTGAAGGCTGAGGGATTAGGGTTTAAGGGTCGAGGGTTGAGGGATTAGGGTTTAAGGTATAGTGTCGAGGGTTGAGGGTTTAGGGTTTAAGGTTTAAGGGTTGAGGATTGAAGCTTTAAGGATAGGGTTTAGGGTTGACGATTAAGGGATTAGGGTTTAAGATTTAAGGGTTTAAGGGTCAAGGGTTTAGGGTTTAAGGGTTGAGGGTTAATTCATAAGCTTGAGCATATAGGGAATTGTGGTGAAAATTCATATTGCACACAAAATGAGACATATATAACACTTAGAAGATGTCATAATTGGTCAAAGAAAGGTCTCATTGATGTACCTCAATCTAAACCCATATTGACACATGATAAGAGTTAGAAAGCCTTTATAAAATCAACTTTTTCAGAATGTGAGCATGTTTTGGAGAAGTTGAAATCTGGCCATTTTTAGAGTAATCTAAAACATGCCCGCGTTATAACACATGTATGCTTTGTCTTGCTCTAAAAATAGTAAAATGGCTAGGACACCTATGATATAGGCCTACATACTTTGTTATTCTCCTTCTTTTGCACATGATTCCACAAAAAAATGTTTTTTGATGCTATTGGGAAGAGAACATACAATTTTTACACATTCCACCACCTTTGCATCAACTTTCCACCACCTTTTTCTGGTTTTCCAACTCAGGAAGGAGGAAATAACATAGTTTTTACATCAAATTTGATTATATCAACTCAAGTTTCAATGCTTGTAGTGTTGCAATGTTAATTATGATTGAATTGTTATAATTTAACATTATACATTGGTTAATTATATAGTTTTTAATAATTATATTAGAGTTATATACAATTGAACGTTGAAAATGAAGCAAGTTTGTGAAAAGCTCAAATTGTTGAGGAGTTTGATGCAAGAGGAAAAAAATACTAGACATAATTCGGTAGTTTCTACATTCAAATCTCCATTTTTAAGGTATGTCAAGTCTTTATACATGTTCTTTATATTTTCCTTCACTCTCCTATGTTTCTTTATCACTTCTTATCATACATGATTACTACAATGCTTTGATTGTGTTATCATGTTGATTTTGGGATTAGATTTTGCCAAGTATTCAAAATTATGAGTGCTCAACATACATAGCCTTAATCAAATGCATTAGATTTTGCTAAGGGATTAGATTAGATTTTGTTAAAATCCATATTCCATGTTCATCATTATTTGTTTTCACTCTTCGACATCTATGAGCATTCAAGGGGGGTTCCTCTGAAAATTCTCATTATAACCTTAGCCCCTCTCAACACGTTTAACCTAGACAATTCTTCACTCTTTGTAGTGGTTTGGCTGCTCTTATAGTGTCATACAACTCTTGGGAAACCAAACAAATCATGGTTTGCATTGTTGCAATATCCACATAGTTTCTTCCTTTCTTCCCTTATCTAACTTTAATCTTGTTCTCCACAATGTCCTCCACTAAAATCATTGCAGTAGGATCTATTGTCATTATATTATTCTCTATAACTAGTAGAAGGTATGTCTTTAGGGAGTTCTAATACCACATTTTGAACTAAGCATATATTGTTGATCTCTACATTTGGGCTATTGATGCCCACAATTTTGTTTGTAAAGAGCTCCTTTTTCCAGCCCTTTAACCCTTGCAATAACCTTGTGGAAAGGTTCACTATTTTACATTTGTGGTTTCCCTAGGGTTTATACTCTTCATCTCTTGACTAAAACAATAGTGAAGAGCAATAACCCATCTCAAGATCATCCCACTTTCCACAAAGACCACAAAAAACACTTTTTAACCTCCTTGAAGGCTCCCTTTATTTCAACATTTCCCTCATTTTCCTCACACTCTCTAAAGTAATTGTTGCAAGCTTGTTGTCAAACCCTCTATGGTTGGGAAACAACCACAAC
Organism: Sequoia sempervirens; assembly: GCA_007258455.2. Lineage (NCBI taxonomy): Eukaryota > Viridiplantae > Streptophyta > Pinopsida > Cupressales > Cupressaceae > Sequoia > Sequoia sempervirens. Next base: position 2,171 of record VDFB02088736.1, on the reverse strand, counting down.
TTCACCTCAAACTAGGAAAATTCACTTATAGATGACAAATAGTACAAATGAAAATGTTGGTTAAGGTTTGATATGAAATGTGCAACCAACTTAAGACCCTTTGAAATGGTTTGATATGAAATGTGCAACAACTTAAATTGATCAACATGCACATTTTAAGACCTACAATATTCAAGTTTTGTTTGTAAACAACAAATGTATAGCTGACATATATTGTAGGAATCTCATATGGTGAATATCTAGCAATTTTAGTAGCTAGAGATGAAACGAAATATGCCACAAAGGTTGCACAATGTTAATAGTGTTCTTATGCATTAGGATTGACGGAATTCACTGTGTAATTAATTATAAGGATTTTATGTCAATCATCCAATACCATGCATGCTATTTAGTCTTATGGTGTTCCCTAGTGCACTTACGCATTAGGAATAATGACATTACTTATATAGATAATATACATGAAACTATTATGTCATGCCTAGTGTGCTTGCACATTCACCATGGTTGAGTGACATAAACTTTAGTGTGTAAATTTGGATCTATTGAATATTTAATTTATTTGTATGGAATCATTTTTTTAGGAACTAATATTTATCTCTTTTTCATGCTACAGATAAAATTCTTCATCATGCCAATGAAACGATCAAGGATTAAACCAACACTAAAAGAGCAAGAAGCTAAGAATGTAAAGAAAGTATAAAATGTGAGGCAACTTCATGAGAAGAGGAAATTGGACATGATAGAGAAGACATGCAAATTGAAGAGGAACATGAACCATCAATGAGAGATATGGTATTGGTGACACAAAGGGAACACATGCAAAACCTTCATGGAATGAGAGATTTGAATCTTGTAGTTGGAGACATGTCCACTACCACAAGTCTCCTCTATTTCTTGAACTCAATGTAGTCATAAACGTTTTGGTCAATATATGAAAACATTTTTTTGAGATGAAGGAAAGTGTGGGCATGAGAATACGTCTCTAAATTTGAAGTATAGGTTTGACCAACTAGAGGATGGGTACTTGAATATGCTTGAATGAAATTATTGGAAACATAGTGTAAATTGTTTGTAATTTGTTTTGATTAAAACTTGATTCCATAACTATAAGCCAAAAATATGTCATTGAAAACCACAAACACATACTGGTGTAGGAAAGTTAATAATTAACCAACAAATATAGGTGAAATTAATGTGAAATAAATTATGAAGTTAATATGACATCAACATACCACACATATCACTAATTATGATGTATCTATGTGAATAATCACCTTAAACATGCAATTTATACCACACGTTGTGAATAAATAGTTATATCCTTAATATTTTGATATACATACATGCTTCCAATATAGCCATCACTACTATCTCCTCATGGTAACACACACAAACATATATTTACTTTTAAATCTATGTGGTAACTTAATCTATAATTCATAAAACTATAATTCTTATAGATTATGCCACATGAACTCTAGTTTTATTGCAAGTTCTGCTACATCATTGTTCATGCTTCCAAGGTGCCACATGAAAAATAGCTAGGTCAACTCTTTCCTTGATCAAGTAGCTCTTATATTTTGTGCTAAATTTTTCCTTATCCTAAGTAGACTCACATACAATTATCTATTTCTGGTAAAGGGCATTCAATAATCAATTGGTTTTGTTTTTATACCATATTTTGTTTGGAATCTTTACAATTTATAAAGACATCTTCATCCTAATAGTGCATTTTCAAGAACTCGCCGTTGCATAGAGAAGATGCATGAGTGAAAATGCTATTACTTGTGAGCTTTCCTATTGTATAAGAGCGGACTTGTAATCTCCATGTGAAAACTCATTTTTCCTTTTTTATCCATCTTAAAACCAAGTTCGAGACTTAATTCCAATCTTGGCCCACTGCTTGCACGCCACTTGCACCTATTTTGAGACCGGTGGGAGTAGCCTCTATTGGGGAATTTTCCCATGACATGTAGGACGCCCACGCGGGTGCACCCTTAATGCCCCAGCGTGACTTGCGCCGAAACCTAGTGCTGTACTTCAGCCAGAGTCAAGTTGTAATGCCCCTTTGGCCAACTAACCTGAATATGGTTGTTTCTTTTCATTCCTTCTTCAAATTCATTCCTTCAACATGTATTCTTAGCTTCTAGACATCTTCTACACTCACCCCA
>VDFB02088735.1:0-11254 GCA_007258455.2 Sequoia sempervirens | reverse complement strand
GCTTTAGAATGTTCATCATAACCAACAAAAATATGATAAGAAGATTTAGCATCTAATTTTTGCCTCTTTTGTTTAGGTTTGTGAGCATAAGCAATTGAACCAAAAATCCTTAAATGCTTAAGATTGGGCTTCCTACTAGACCAAGCTTTTTCAGGAGTTATATCCTTTAAAGCTTTAGTAGGAGTCCTATTAATAATGTAAGTAGCACAAAACATAGCTTCTGCCCAAAATTTATAAGACATATTTTTAGCATGTAACATACATCTAGCCATTTCAACAATAGTTCTATGCTTTCTTTCCGCTACACCATTTTGTTGAGGTGTATAGGGAATAGTTAGCTCATGCTTAATACCAAATGATTTCAAATAACTATTAAAAGCATTGTTCACATATTCTTTACCATTATCAGTTCTAAGAATTTTAAGTTTAAAACCAAAATGCCTTTCAACAAATTTATGAAATTCAGAAAATATATCAAGAACTTGATCCTTACTATGAAGAAAATAGATCCAAGTTCTTCTAGAATAATCATAAAAAAAGGTAAGTGCATACCTTGATCCTTGGATGGAGTTATTCTCCATGGGCCCCAAAAGGTCACTATGAACTAGGTGCAACTTATGAGTTTCCCTCCATGATTGACCATGTGGAAAGGGCTCCCTATGCATCTTACCACTCATGCATCCTATGCATACAATTTTAGATGGAACAATACTAGGCAATCCATCTACCATATTAAGCTTTTGCATTAAAGCAATATTGTTAGAATTTATATGACCAAGTCTTTCATGCCAAACATTGAAATCAATGGTAGATATTAAAGAGCATCTTGATTGAGCAAACTCATAAAATTTGAACAAATTATCATTGTCTAATTTAGCATTAGCAATGACCTTGTTTTGTTTTGGATCAATAACATAGCACATATCTTTGTAAAATTCAATTTTATAATCTTGGCAAAGCTTAGCAACTGAAAGCAAGTTAGTCTTTAATTCAGGAACATATAAAACATCATGCAATTTACCATTAGGAACATTCACATCTCCAATTGCTTCTACTTTACAAGTATGATTATTAGCAAGTTGAAGAGGAACATTTGATATATCAGGTTGCATAGACTCAAAAACTTATTTATGTGAAGTAACATGTTGAGATGCCCCTGAATCAATAACCCATTCAAGAGGTTGAGAAACATTAGAACTACAAGTAAAAGCACGTCTAGATTGATTTGCATTATTTTGAAACTTATTATTATTAGGTTTCTTTTGATGTTGATTATTTTGCTTCATAGGCTTTTTCTCATTTTGCTTCTTAAAACAAGTATTTTGCCAATGACCATCCTTATTACAATAAGTGCAATGTGGTTTCTTAGAAGAGTTAACCTTTCTAGGATCATTGCCATTATTATAATGAGGTTTGGAATTATAATGTTGTTGTTTAGAATGAGGTTTAAAATTTTGCTTATGATTAGATAAGAAAGCATGTTCATTAGACTTAAGAGTACCAAATTGAATTAACTTAGCCTCTTCTTGTCTTAATAAATCACAAAAAATATCATAAGTTAATTGAGTAGCTAAAGAAGGAATAGCTAATTGAGCATGAATATTAGTAATGAATTGTTGAAATTGTCTAGGAAGACACTTTTTAAGAATAAGATGAATTAATCTAAGATTATCTAATTTAACTCCTAAACCATCCAATTGACTATTCAAAGCATCAAATTTTAATAAAAAATCATCCATAGATTTAAAATCAGAATACCTCAAATCTTCAAGTTGGTCTTGAATTTGAATTTTTCTTGATTCATTTGTACTATCATAAATTGTTTTGAGTTTGTCCCATGCTTCATAGGCAGTTGTACATGTCCCAATGTGAACATAAAGTTCGGGTGACATGGAGATACCTATGAGGCTAAGGGCTTCCTCATTTTTGAGATTCCATTTTTTGATTTCATCTTTGGATGCAGATGAACCTGGTTTAGATTTAGGATCTGTAGCTACATCTAAAAGATGTTTAAACTGAAAAATAAAACATATATGAGTTTTCCAAGAATGATAGTTAGAAGAATTTAATTTAATTTCAGGAATTAAAGTTGACATGATTGCCAAAAATAAAAAATCACAACTTTATGAGAAAAATAATAAGTATTGTAAATATTTGCTTACAAAAAAAAAATACCACTTTTGATTAAAAACAATCTCCTTTTAGTTAGAGAAAAAAGTAAATATCTTATATTTGTAAAATAATCAATCTAAAAAGATATATAATTAAATAATATCAATATAAATTGGATTTTAAAAAAATTAATTGATTTAAATATAAAATTAAATTAAGAATATAAATTATGAAAAATTACTAAAATTATATAATATTAATTTAAAACTAATAAATAAAACTACATTAAAGTTTTAAAGTTATAAACTAATAAATATGAAATGAAAGATTTAAAAGATTAAACTTTTTTTAAAACCTTAAAAATAGGAAGATTCTAGGAAAAACACATTTTTCATAAAAAGAAACTTTTACCTCCTATGTGGGAGGGAAAGATTTTTCATTTAAAATAAAATCTTTTTTTTTAAACAAAAGAGATTTTACCTCTTTTCCCTCTACTTTTTTTTGAAAGGAAATAGAAAAGAGGCAAGTAAGAGGTGAAGTGTGAGGAGAAGCAGCAGCAAGGGTTTTGAGAGACGAAGCAGCAGGCCAGAGGGGATATTTAGCAGCTTTTTCGAAGCAGCAGGCCAGAGGGGATATTAGCAGCTTTTTCAAGGGCCAAGATTACAACAAAAAGCCATGGTTCGAGTAACAGAGGGGCAAGGGCTGCAAAAGTTTTTTTATTTGAATTTATTATTTACTGTATGCATACAAATTTGGGTTTTAGATATTTATTTATTATTTAAAAAAAAACTTCTGTAAGAAGGTGTCAAGTTTGAAAAAGAAAGATTTATTTGATTTATTTGAAAAGATCTCTAAACTAGGGTTAGAGCTTAAAAAAATAATTTTTTTTTACAGAAATTTGAACATGCAAAGATGCAAATATGCAAAATATAGAGATTTTTTTTTTTAGAGATTTGCAAAAAGCAGATTAGTCTTTTTTTTTTAAATAAAATAAAATTGGAACTAGGGATAGATCCGTAAAAAAAAACAAATTTATTTACAGAAATTGATTTTTTTTACAGAAATTTGAACATGCAAATTATGACATACAGAAATAAATAAAAAAATTTAAAAAGACTGAACTATAATCCTTTATTTGAGGGTTTCTAAAAATCTACAAAAAAATAAACATGCATGCAAATTATAATGGATTTTTTTTACAGATTTAATATACAGATTTGCAAAAAAAATAGATTAGCTTTTTTCTAAAAAGAATTTTTGAACTAGAGTTACAGCCCCTAAAAAAATTGATTTTTTACAAAAATTTTAATATGCAAAAAATGGATTTTTAAATTTTTCTACAAAAATAAATAAATAAATCATGCATGCAAAATATATTGCACAAATTTGAAATTTGAAAAACTTAGAAATATTTAGATAAGAAATCCCGCACAATGGTTAGAAAAATATATCAAACAAAAAACAAGATTAGACTTTTGGCTCTTCTCTTTTTCTCTTTGAGTGCCTCCAATGGTGTGTTGAAAAATCTGGTAAACCTTCAACAATGTAGCTTACAAAATATTAGTAATACCAAGCTCTGATACCATGAAAGGAAATAAAAAAGAGCAATGGAAAGTACTAATAAAGAGCAATTGTTTGAAGGAAAGAGATTACCAAATAAATTGAAGTAGCCAAACCAAGCACCGCCAAAGCAAGAGAGACACAAGAATTTGTTAAGGGGAAAAAACAAGAAAAAATCCCAATATTATGAATGGAGGCAAAATTCCTAAAGAATAATACAAAGAGAGAGCTCACTTTAGCTTGTTTGGGTATGAGTCTTTAAAGAATGAGAGAGGAGAGGCACTCACTGGGGAAGCAGGAGTGTGAGGAAGGAATTATAATGTGCACCTCCCAACTCAATGAATGCCACCATTCATCTATGTGTGTGCAGTGTCAAATTTTGCTGAGGTGGTTACAAATATTCCTAATAAAGGAATTAGTGGCCAAGCCATCCTCACATGTGTGAGATGACAAAAGGACAAAGACTGTAGGATTCCCTTTGAATATTCCTACAAGCATTAAATACTATACTTGTAAATAACTCTTTACTAAGTAAGATTAATTTCTAATACTATATTTCTCGCCAAAATATTTTTCTATCTTTTTGTTTTTTTTGATTTTCCTGTGTTTTCCCTTTAATACTTGTTGTGGTATATAATATGCTATCACCCCATTCAAATCACCTTCAAACGGAGTTCTGTATTTGCAAATGAGCCTCTTCTTTGAAGTAATTTGTAATTGTTGTATTTCATTTGTAATTCAAGAACCTTGTGGTTGTGGATAAGTTTCCTCAAAAACCCCAAATTTAGCCCTATAATTGAAGTCATCTACCAAGATGTTCTACTATAAGTTGAGTACAATAGGCATGAGCTCAGCTACCAGAGCACGTCTTTCCTCTCAATTCTTAAATATCTTTGATCATATATGATTTTCCCTCTTCAAGCTTTGTGCCTTGGGCTTGCCTTAAGATTTTGCAATGCTCTTTAGTATTTCATACGGCTAGGGTATGAAACCCTCTGTAAATCTGCAGTAATTTCATTAATATGGCATTCCACAAGAGAAAATGCATTGTATTGTGCTCTGTTATTCCGTTCCTTTGCAGAAATGGACACACCCAAATATCTTAACCATAATGGCTCTCTTAGAGGTCTTCATTCAAGTGCAAACACAACAAAATGATCAAAGAGGAACCATTTTATTTCTGCTTACGTGCGCTTGTTAATCTTTGAGTTCTTTTTTCCTTTTGGGTGATGCAAGATAGCAGTGCCCTGAGGGCACTTATACATTAGTAGACTTCTCACATTTTTCTTCTCTAACATGTTAAATAATGTGTAAAATGTTATGAATAATTTGTATTCACACTGGTTTCTATACTCAACTTTATGTTTTCCTTGCATGTTTTTAGTTGTAAAAGTATGATTATCTCAAAATAGTTGTTTTGTGTGGAACAGTAAAAGTAACAAAATTGTTGTTTATCAAGTTTCAGATTCCAAATGTTGTCAAGGGGTGGTGATAATCCTACTAGGGGTAGTGTTGCAGCTGCTGGGATGCAGAGGAGGAGAGCGACAGGTGCTAGAACTGGAAGCAGCAACATGCTGAGGTTTATATTGATGATGCTCTAGGACTAAAAATCACACCTACTGTGGTATTAGTGATGAGTCTTGGATTCATTGGTTTTGTAACTACTTGTAATGTACCCTTTTTCGTGAGCAATGGAGTTTAGAGGAATTAGCCTATTCCTGATCCTTGTAGGCTAATGGGGCTTGATCAGAGGGTCGTTTGGCAGATACCCAATTGATTAGTTCGCTCATTTCTGATTCAGTCTACATATGGAGGTGTTCTAATGATTTCTTGATATGTTTCTATTTTTAGAAACCTCATATTATAAAGTAATGTTATGTTTGCACTTTATGTTATGAATAATTATTTTATTATAAAGTGCAAAATAATAAAATAATAAAATAAAATAAAATAATATTCCTTTTAGAAGGTGACTTGGGAAAGTTCTAGAAGGAGGCCGACCTCTTGAGGGAAAAGTATAAGTAGACATCATGGGCTTCATTTCCTATCATCCAAATTTGTTGTTGTTGATGTTTGATGTTTGATGGTTGTGGAGCTTAGGGTTTCTGCAGATTGTTCTTGTCATAGGAAACGAAAACTTCCTATTGATAGCAATTTTGAGAGTGTGAAATATCACTTGAATTATTGCAGCTGGGAGAAAGTTACTTCAGACTTTCTATTTGAGCTTCATTGTAAAAACTTACTTGGCCTTTATTTTGTGACTTCTATTTCCGGAGTTTCCAGCCGTAAAACCTGAAGTGGGGCCTCGGCCGCTTTTGCCAGTTTGACGGGAATTGACTGGTTTTGAGTTTTATATTTATTTCTGACTATTCGTTCCATTGTTATCAGTATCAACCAATTGTCTCGCCATTTTTCACTCTTGGGGGCTCAATCTTACATCAAACTCACCCTACACTTGGAGCACTTGTTTCTTAAAGGGTTGGAGATTGTTTTGGGAGTTTGAGGAGACCAATAGTAGCTGATATATATTTATTCTCTGAGGTCTGCTAGAACAGGGATGAATTGGGCTGGGAAGCACAAATAAATTCATAGAAATTCATTCACACATCTTTGGCACATGGGTATTTGGGGGAACCTCTTCTTGAAGCTTGGCAATGAAGATTGATGATAGTAATTGAAGGTGGTAGCTGGGATATATTTATTTTGAAGGTCTGAAAGTTATAGCAGGGGCGGCTCAGCTTTGGGTCATTATTCATCACATACAAGGTGTTTATTTATTGATATATGCTGGCTGCTTCATCTCTCTCACAAGGCGACTCAACCAGGTTCTTTATGTTGTCTTGTATTCCATTTTATGCATATATGAACATTTGTAAGATGCTGCAATTTGTACTCAGAAATTGTTAAGTTGCATAAGTATGATGCCAAGAGTCTTGGCCAATTTGTAATCAGCTTTGTATTAAATAAACATTGGCAATCAAGTAGTGATAAGTAGTTTCTCAAATTCATGTTGCAATTGTGTAATCAAATGTCATGTTGTAATCAGCTTATGCATGTCAACTGTTTGACATAATGTCAGTGGCTGTAGATGTTCTTATCAGCATATAGGTTGCATACCAACTGTTTGTTAAAATTACCAGTTGGCTGTAGGTGTTCATTTCTCATACTTAGATCATATATATGTATTGAATATTGCCAAAATAAGTTGCACATTCATGCTAGGACATTGTTTAGTCAATTCAGAGTCATTTGCAAACATTCTTATTGATGTTGAGTGGAGATAAGAGTCATTATAGCAAACTGAAATGTTATATCAGTCATATGACCCTTGTATGTGAAGTGTTTGACAAAATTCCAAGGCCAAAAATCAAAAGTTTTCAATCAGATTTGAGCAGGGTCATTATAGTGGTATCAAAGCGGTTTCCTTCCATCCTGTTGGGTGAGTTTCAGCTGCAGTTCAGTGTACAACATGGCTATTCCTTGGAAGCAGTTAAATGCCATGATGGAAAAATTGGAGAAGCTTATACAAAGTCAGGAAAAGAAGGTTGAATGGCTTTCACACCCTGCAACCATAGATAGAATTATGACTTCCATTTCTAAGAAGTCTTCATCACAAAACAAAAGGAAGGAGGAACAAGAGGTCTATACAAGTAAGGTATCTAGAAACCTCTACAATGAGTTTGCAGCAGTTGATGACTAGCATACAGTATATCCTATGGAGAATAAAAATCAGACCAGTATAGAGGAAGAAATTGGGCACAAGACACTTAAAGAAGACTTTAAAGATGAAGAAGAGCAAGAGGTGTTTGAAGACAAATCAGTTGCTTTGGAGCAGCTACTTGAGGATATGGTTTCTTGTGATGCTTCAATAGGTGAGTTTAGCATTGCTTCTTCCTATCATGATAGTAGTTCAATGAGTGTTGTTCATTCATATGGAAGTCTATTGGAGGCACAAGATGTTAAGGAGGATGTGGAACTTGATCCTCTACTAAGTGGAGTAGCCACTAGTGTTTTGTCTTCACATGATGATGAAGGCATTTTACAATGGCATGATGTCATCACAAATTGGTTTGAGGACAGCAACATGGTGCCTTATCATTCTCATGAAAAGGGAGCTTGTGATCATGAGCAAGCAAATGATATGATATCATTTCTTGATGGAAGCCCTCCACCCATTGGTGGACATGAAGATATCAAGAGGACTGATTTTGTGTACTTTGGCATTGAAGAGATTAAAAGGTCCAAAATGTTGAATGAAGAATGGTTGAGAGAGGTCAAGAAAGCTAGATTAGTGGCTGCAAATACAAGGAAACATTTTCAAGATGTGAAAGAAAAAGTCAATCTCTCCAACTTGGCAAGACAAAAAGGAGTAGATAATATTCAAAGACTCCTTACTCAAAGGAAGGAAGCACTTTGTGATGAGGTTGATCATTCTCTTGAGGAGGAGGATGATGTTAGTAATGACACTCTTAGTGGATCAACCACTAAAGAGTTGTCCTTAGAGGGTAATGAAGGCATCTACAACTCAACTTTGGATTGGTTACCTATTTCATATGATAGGGAAGCTATCTACTTGTTCTCTCATGATGATTACCATTTGATTCAGGACTTCGAGACTTGCTGCATTTTGGAGATGGGAGGTATTAGAGTGGCACAACGGGAAGCAATGGGTGGTGGCTTTCCAACAGTATGGGTGCATCAAATTTATCATCGTAGTTTTGGGGTTGAGTTGATTCAGCAGGATGTGCTTGTGCTACAAGAGTTGTTTGGTGATGTTTGGGACATTACACAAATCTTCACTTGGGATCCAAGTGGAGGAGAATTGTACTTGTTGCTGAGATTGCTTGGGGACAAGCAATTTCAGGGAGGGCGGACTTTAATGTCCCTTTTTTCGTGAACAATGGAGTTTAAAGGAATTAGCCTATTCCTGATCCTTGTAGGCTAATGGGGCTTGATCAGAGGGTCGTTTGGCAGATACCCAGTTGATTGGTTGGCTCATTTCTGATTCAGTCTACATATGGAGGTGTTCTAATGATTTCTTGATATGTTTCTATTTTTAGAAACCTCATATTATAAAGTAATGTTATGTTTGCACTTTATGTTATGAATGATTATTTTATTATAAAGTGCAAAATAATAAAATAATATTCCTTTTAGAAGGTGACTTGGGAAAGTTCTAGAAGGAGGCCGACCTCTTGAGGGAAAAGTATAAATAGACATCATGGGCTTCATTTCCTATCATCCAGATTTGTTGTTGTTGATGTTTGATGTTTGATGGTTGTGGAGCTTAGGGTTTCTGCAAATTGTTCTTGTCATAGGAAACGAAAACTTCCTATTGATAGCAATTTTGAGGGTGTGAAATATCACTTGAATTATTGCAGCTGGGAGAAAGTTACTTCAGACTTTCTATTTGAGCTTCATTGTAAAAACTTAGTGGCCTTTGGCCAAGTTTTTGTATAGTTTGATTTGGAGCATTGCTGGAAACATTTTGGTGTTAAGTATTCAACAAGTTTGGCATAAAGGAGGTCGATTGTATATTCAGATTTTTATATCAGATATTTCCAGAATTCTGACATCTTACTTCAAACTTCATTAGTTTGCATTTTTTATGCTAAGTCTTGCATGATACAACTTGGAGTTTAATTGGAGGCATTTGTGGATTGGGACTTCACCATTCAAGAGTTTGATTGTTTCATATTTTGTTACCAACAGTCTAATATTCATTTTCAGACTTTTTGCATCAACACTTGGAGTCCACGTTTTTCACTCTTGGAGGCTCAATCTTACATCAAACTCACCTTACACTTGGAGCACTTGTTTCTTCAAAGGTTGGAGATTGTTTTGGGAGTTTGAGGAGACCATTAGTAGCTGATATATATTTATTCTCTGAGGTCTGCTAGAACAGGGGCGAATTGGGCTGGGAAGCACAAATAAATTCATAGAAATTCATTCAAACAACTTTGGCACATGGGTATTTGGGCGAACCTCTTCTTGAAGCTTGGCAATGAAGATTGATGATAGTAATTGAAGGTTGTAGCTGGGATATATTTATTTTGAAGGTCTGAAAGTTACAGCAGGTGCGGCTCAGCTTTGGGTCATTATTCATTACATACAAGGTGTTTATTTATTGATATATGCTGGCTGCTTCATCTCTCTCACAAGGCAACTCAACCAGGTTCTTTATGTTGTCTTGTATTCCATTTTATGCATATATGAACATTTGTAAGATGCTGCAATTTGTACTCAGAAATTGATAAGTTGCATAAGTATGATGCCAAGAGTCTTGGCCAATTTGTAATCAGCTTTGTATTAAATAAACATTGGCAATCAAGTAGTGATAAGTAGTTTCTCAAATTCATGTTGCAATTGTGTAATCAAATGTCATGTTGTAATCAGCTTATGCATGCCAACTGTTTGACATAATGTCAGTGGCTGTAGATGTTTTTATCAGCATATAGGTTGCATACCAACTGTTTGTTAAAATTACCAGTTGGCTGTAGGTGTTCATTTCTCATGCTTAGATCATATATATGTATTGAATATTGTCAAAATAAGTTGCACATTCATGCTAGGACATTGTTTAGTCAATTCAGAGTCATTTGCAAACATTCTTATTGATGTTGAGTGGAGATAAGAGTCATTATAGCAAACTGAAATGTTATATCAGTCATATGACCCTTGTATGTGAAGTGTTTGACAAAATTCCAAGGCCAAAAATTAGAAGTTTTCAATCAGATTTGAGCAGGGTCATTACACTACTCTACATGTAACTAGTAAACTCTACCAGTATAGGATTGGAGGAATGTGATGATTTTCAGAATCTGGCTAGAAGATGGAGTTGGAGTAGAAAATGTATTTCTTTTCTAATAAAGAGAACTTAATTTGAGTAACTAAAGTCCTAAATGTTTTGCTATAAACAAGCTCATGTTGATTTTGGTGATTTCAAATTTTTATTGATAGAATTTATTTCTAATTCCCTTAAACCATTGAAGAAAGTTTCCTTTTGGTAAATGCTTTGTTTTTAGTTTTTGATATATAATTTGTTTGATAGAGTTGTGGCACACATTAGAAGTTTTCAATTTATTGCTTAACACATTGACTTGCAATGGAGCATAGTGTTGAATTATAGATTATGCAAGCTGCATGTTATGTTGTGCTTTTGGAGATCCTACAAAAATTATTTTGTGTCAAATTTTGTTATGACAAAGGAGGGTAAAAGCCAAAGCACTATAAACTATAAAGGTGGATGCTCCTAATTGTTCTACCCATAGCTGGGACGACTTGTCCTAGAAAAAAACTCGCCAAGCCAAAAATTGGAGAGTCAAGAAAAACTTGGCGAAAAACTCGACAACTTTTTTTGGTTTTTTTGTGTTTTCCACATTTTTTATGTATTTGGTGAGTCTTTTGTAAAGATTCACGAGTCTTTGCCAAAAACTTGCGATTTTTTGGAAAAGACTCTATAGGAAGACGGCGAGTTAAAGTCATAAAGACTCGCCGGGCAAAAAAACTCGCTAGTTTTTCAAGACTTGTTGAAAACTCGGCAAGTCTTCCAAGTATGGTTCTACCCAACATTCAACAAGAA
>VDFB02088734.1:0-25413 GCA_007258455.2 Sequoia sempervirens | reverse complement strand
TTTTAAAGAAGATAAAAATTAGAAAAAAATATATTAATAATTAAATCGAGAGGCTTCTTAGACTCACTTAATGGATTGCAAAACCTGTGAACATTTTTATTCTTTGTATTTAATTTGACGCTTAAATGACATGCAATTGGCGATAAAATCTTGTTTACCTGCTTTATTACATTCAAAGATGTTTGTACATAAAATCAAAAAGCATGGATAGAAGCAAAGATGAAAATGCAACTCAAATGATTTTATAATTGTTTTTAAGTGCATTTTTAAGTATCAAATTTAATCTTTCATCACTTCAATCTATTTACATGTTGATTGAATCTATCTTTGATATTTTTTTAATGGTAAAGGAGTGACATTGTGGTCAATGGATATTGTCATTGTTACTCAATTCCAACTGGGCCAAATAATCTGTAATGGTGACAAATAGTTGCGAACATTGCCTAGCATATGATGTTGTGATCAATTGTTTGGTGAGTTATGGAGTAGGAGTGAATTTCAAGGTGAAGAATGGGAATCCATTGAATGCATTAGAACAGTGGACCATGCAATACAAGGGTCCCTATGGCCAATTTCCTATCTTTTCTGGGAATTATCCTAGTTGTAGATCCAATAAAATGGAGAATGTGATCAGTAGGGAAGATTTTTTCCCTTGCCTTTTTGATGTTATTGTATTTTTTTCTTTCTTTTTAAAGTGTTAGTTATGTTTTAGTTTGGCTTAGAGACATTGTATTTAAGTATTTTTGAAATGAAGAGGCAAAATAGAGTAATGAGAGGAGGAGGAGATATATAAGGAAGGTTATGATTTGGATTGGTGACTATGGCTCTTCATGTTTCTTATTTAGATGGGCTTTGCCTCATACGTCAGTGATATGTGGGTTGTGATTTTTGAGTAAGAATTTGTATATGGTTAATATCTATTAAGGTAATTTGGAATCAGATAAGGATAAGTAGAAATTAAAAAAAAAAAAGATGTCTGGTTTCAGGCTCCTTTTTGGTTGGCACTCTTTTTTTATCTATGAAATACTGGAAGTCTTGAAATGGTTGATGCAAAATGGAGGATACGATGAAAGTTTGGCACAACATACCCTGGATGAGGAATTTAAGTACTGAAAAACATAATAAAAAATAGTATATACTATTGACATGTGATGACATTTGTTTAGATGTACAAAAAAAATAGTTCATTTTATAATAATTATAAATTTATATGTTATTCTATTAATGTACTAAATGTATAAAATTTATTTTGATAACGATTTAAGTAATTGTTCATCATAAACATAATATTTTTATACAAAATTAGGTGCATAAAATTTATATTTTGAAAATGACTTAGCAAGTGTCCTACATTGACAAGTTTAGCCATACAAAGGTTAAGTAACAATAAAATACTAAAAAATAAATTACTAAAAAGAAACTAGAGTTATGCAATGGAAAAAGCCACCTTCTATTTTTTTCATTTTACCTTTTTTTTTTTTTTCTCAAATGCATTTCTTCTTATTATTTTGCTTTTAATGTTTATGAACATGTATATTTTTTATCCTAGAGAAGAAATTGCTTGCATGTACAGATTTTTCTAAATTTTTTACTAAATATATCTTAGAAGAATATTTTTAAAAATTAAATAGATTTATTTTACATACAAAATTGGCTATATAATTTAACTAATTCTTTATTTTAAAATAATTCAACAGTTTCTATTCTAACTCTCGACCTATTTTATATATATTAATATTTAATATTTGTATGCTAGTTATAATAGTGATTAAACAAATACATCATGATCATCATAGTTTAACGCAAAATAATTTACAACATTCATTGTTAGACAAAAATACAAAGTAAATATTCAATGAGCAAATATGTCAAAATATTAGTAGCCTACTTAAGCAATTTCAACAATTATTTTCAATGGACTAAATGGATAAACTATGCCAACTAACTACTTACCTAGTTGTCAAGCAATCATTTTACAACTACAAACGGGATAAGCTCTTATATTTTACCATCCAAGATGTAATTATCTTGTGTGCTAGTAATAGGCACTTGGAATTTCTAAATAAAAATAATCGAATGATATAAATTTTAGTATTTCTATACCTATAATAACCTATAATATAACAAGAGATAATACATCCAAATCATAAGCCATTCTATAATTAAAAGTCATTACGAGCAGGGGAATCTACTCGTCAAAATCATTTATCAATTGAATAGGATTATCACATTTTTGAAAGATTTGAAACTCATAACTAATATACCCATAAAATATACCATCATGCTCATCAATGAAATTACAACCAATCAATATTCTTATAATCTTTTTCTTTTAACTTTTTAATTTTCTTTTTCTTTAAAACTAAAACTAACATTTACTTTGTAAGGCACTAGGCATTTGTGGTGTAAAATTGAGAGTGCTTTACCAACGCGTCATGATGTTCTTCTCAATGATTTATGGGGCTGCGGTGAGTTGTTTAGCGTGTGGGGAGGTGCAGGCCAAACATTCCCATTAATCAAATGATTCGTACGAAGGTGAAAATGAGTTAAAGTTTTGGAGGGTTTCAGCTTGGCTGGACTTGTGGTGTGAACATTCCCAGCTAATTTATTGAAAGGGACGTGAACAGTGTCAACATACAAAATCCAAATGCTGTGTTACATCGATGTTAACGCCTATGCAATGATCGCGTCTTTGGACAGCCTTCCGCGTAAGTTATCATTTGGAAAGAAAAATATATATTTTTATTTAATGTATATATATCATTTTTCAGATGCATTTTGTATTTTTAAAAAATCTGAAAATAACATTATTAAAACAAGTGGTGTAAGTGTTCCGGAGAGCATGATGCATGTTGATTTATAGGAGAAATCAGATAAATAAGTAGTGACCAAACTTAGAATTTCAACTGTTTTTAGTTTTGTTTAAGTATAGCTTTTATGGTCATATCCAATTTATTTATTTTTCTACAAAAAGGCTCTAAGGCATATAGAACTGGATTTAATATTTGCCACTAGTTTGGTCCTGATAAAAGTAAAGCCTAAATGCTTCGAAAATTACTAGGACTGATAAAACTTTTAAGAAATGAAATAGAAGAAGTACAAAATAATATAATATGGAATGAAGGTTTACCAAATGCAAAAATAATATAATAGAAATATATAAACAATATAATATATTATGGAATGAAGGTTTACCAAGTACCAAAATAATTGTAGTTTCACTTGAATTGTGCAGATTCAATGTGAATGTTTAACCAATCACCCCATCATTTTTAACAAGTGGCATCCTCTAGTTAATATTTTCTGACAACTGTTTTGCCAAATAGCACAACACTTATCCTTTAAAACAACTCCTCCTCCAATGTATCACTTTGAAGGAGAGTTTTGGTTGATGTATAAGCTTAATTCTGTTAGGGATTTTCAGGTTTTGAACTATTATTTTATATAGAAGGAATTTATAACTTTCAACATTTTGTATCAGAATTTTATCAATAAATATAATGTATTCTTGCAGCATTTTATATATTTGTTTGTATAATTGTCTGGCTAATATCTAATGTTTAATCATTAGAATGGGTTTTTATTATTGTTTATATCTTTTAAAACCAACAATGCCAGTGCAAGCAACTATATAATGAATAACTGAAAGGTATAAACTTGCTCTAGAAAGAAAATTAGCAAAACAATCAAAGCTACAGGAATGAATCAACACCTCACAGGCTAACAGTCTTCAGTTATTTAAGCTGTCCTAGTGACTCCAAAGATTTTTCCAACCGAAATCTCTCCAGTTGTCCGATTTGCAACACTTCCACAACTATCCAATTAGCTAGTTGCATGTCAAGCAGGTTCGAACCTTGTGCCTTCTACATTTTTGCCCTGCATACTGCACTTTGCTTTCTCCACGTACTGTGTAAAATATATATATATATATATATTTTGGGATCTTTGTCTCTGTTGCTAGTTTCTTAAATTCTGTTAAATAAATACTTGTTGTTAAGAGCCTCTGTTTCGCAGCAAAAATTGAGATTTTAGTTTTGCGTAGAATGCCACAAAATGTTCGCAATCAAATTTTCTTCTTTGATGCTTCGCAAGATTTTTGATATGTGCATTTTCTGTTGAAAATTGATGTGAAAATATCAATTTTTTTGGCTACTTGTTTGTTTTTATTTTGGTTATTCAGAAACTAAAATTACCCAAACAAGTCAATGCCCACATGCCCAAGAGCATCCATTGTCAATACCATTACTTCAACTGCACAAAAAATATAGGGAAAGACAGAATCATAGAACTCATTTCATTTTCATTGATTGACCTGGAGAGCCTCAAGTCTCTGTTCTGCATAGCTGGGCTACTCATAGGCTGCTCATTGTTCATCAATTCTCTTAAAACTTAAAAGTGCTATGTCCAAAGAATTTATCAGTAAAAACCAAGTACATTGCGACTAAAAGCTAAAACCCATATAAATAAGCCATGAATGGGACTCAAACCCATGAAACCTGGCTGACAATTCCTCTGCACAATCACGCCAAAACCTGCTCAAAATTTTTGTCTTCCAGGTTATTCAAAGATACAAGCACAAAAAACAACTGAAATCCAAAAACCATAGGCACTCATAAAAATTCATCATAAACCCTAATTCTGACAAATAGTCTGAAAACAGGCTCATGCAAAAGTGATTGTTCAGTAATCCAATAGCAGCAATGCAGTAAAACCCAAACCCGCGAGTAATCAAACATAAAGGATAGTAATATAGTAACGACCTGCAAATTGGGCCATAAAATAAAACCCTGCTAACCAGAGTCAAACGAATATTAGCAAAAGGTTTCTAGCAGCTTCTCCTTCCAGCAGCTCCCCCAACATTTAATGCACTAATTAATCTCAACTAAAATTATTCTGATCATTTAATTTTTCAAATTTTTTAAAAGAAAAATGAATTATCCATACCCTGACCAATAAAAAAAGATAAATACTAATTTTTAAATATAAAAAATATGTTTTAAAATCTAAACTATAGAAATAGAAAGAAATATTTTAGATTATGCAATGTGATTGGTCAGTTTAAAAAGAAAAATAAAACCTAATGATGCAATAATAACCTGCCTATGGGAAAGGAACTAAAAATATATCTTAAAAATGATATATCGAAATATATATTATAAAATTAATATTTAAGATATATGTTAGTTTACAATTAATAATATTATATTTAATATATATTATTAATTGATTATATTAGATAATGATATTATATTATTTTATATTATTATTATTATTAGGTGATAGGTTACATATAGTGTGAGATTTGAGCATGAAACAAGTCTCACGTCTACAAACCACTCTTGAGTTGTGAAAAACAAGTTTCATTGTCGTTTAATGGTAAACCAATTACTCTTTAATGGTAAAATCTTCCAAAATATCAATTAAATGCCTCCAAAATCTCACTTATCACATAAAAGTCACATAAATATTGATTTGACAAGTGGATGACAACATTCTATTTTCATTTGTACTATTTTTTCTCAATTTGATGGCAAGCTTTTTTTTTCATTGCTTCATATTTTAAATCTTTATGCAAATATTTCATAATCAAATAATACATAATTTCTTTAAAGAAAAAATCTAAATTTGGCTAAATTTAGTGCATTTCATTATTTACCATTTATTATTAATTATTAAATCCAGCCACATGCAACTAGAATTTGGAGACAGAAACAAGTACTCTCTAACATATTATCATACATATAGTTTTCTATGAGCATAATCCTTGAAGCTCCTTTAAATACAAGTGCTAGTTATTATTACTATATTATTAATAATATTTTATTATTTCAATATTAGTATTATGTTAATAATAATATATTATTAATTTATTATTTTTATATTATTAAATATTTAAATAAGTATTTTATGCTTATATTTATTTTATTCATATTCATATTATTATTTGATTATTAATATTATTAGTTCCTATCACGGAACTATAGGCAAGGCCATTGTAACTAGTGATTAATGTTTGGAATTTCAACCAATCAAAATTGATTATTTTCTTTTATACATTATATTTGAAGTTTTTTCTAAAGTTAAATGCATGTTTTTTAACTTTTCTAATTTTCAAAATTATTTTTCTTGAATATCATTGGCTAAAAAAATTTAGGCGATAAGGGTGGATTTTACATAATTAAACATAACATTTTTATTCTGCAATCTTCTTGGCTTTTTTTGAGGCATTTTTTTCGCCACTTCTTAGTTAATGTTTGCACATCTAGAAATACAAAAATTATGACAAAGTTAAAATTAGAAATTGTTAATTTTTTACACTGAGAAACATATGATGGGCACCCTATACATAAAAAACACATAATTAAAACTCAAACATAGTGAAAATCATCATCATTGAGTTTTAGATAAGTTTTTATATTTTGTAATGAATGAGCATGAAAGAGGTTTCATTGGTGAACATAAGAAAATACGAAAAAAAATTATTACGTTCTTCTTGTTCGTGCTTCGGACGGTGAAACACTATTACACACTACTATTTAAATGCAACTAAAGCCGCTTTCTTTAGTGTATTTTCAATTTGTACAAAAGCATTACCCCTTCATTACACAACAAAATGCGCAAATTCCACCAGCTTTTTCACAAAATTTTCCAAGCTTCTTACTTTCTTGATGTTGTAAGTTTCTCACAGTTAGACTTGCAAAAACTATGTGATTCTTTGTTAACCTCTCGCTTATGAAAACTACAAGATCCATATTATTTTTGGTTGGATTTCAACCTTTCTAAGAATTATAGCAAAGAATACTAGACATCATCCATGGCGAACATGGTTGTCTACTCACAAAACCTAGTGCAACCTAAACTTATTTCTTTGCCCAATCTGAATGCATGCTCTAGTGCCTCCTATTGGCGAACAACCGAGAAGCTTGCTAAGGTTTCCCTCACGAGAAAGTCCTGCACCAAAGTTATTGATTTGCATGGTGTTGAGAATGGTGGATTTTGAGGTATTCTTTCTTGAACAATTCTTTTTCCAAGTAATTGTATAGATTTCCTTAGAAATTATTATGGCCAAATATCGTGAGTATAAATTTTTTTCTGCCATCAATTTACCAACAAAGTTTAGTAGTTGTTCGTGTTGTAATTTCCTAAATCATTTTGCTAAACCATTTCATAGTTATATTATATTACACCAGTGAGAGGAAACTATCTTCAACTGTTACAACATATGTAATTGAACAAAAGAAGAAACTATGAGTAAAGAAGTTTAAATAGACACTCAGGAGTACCACAGTTGGAGTGAAAGTTGATATTTTGTAAGGCCATATGATCATGTAAATGTTATTAATGTGTGCTTTTCTCTGTCCTTTCGAAAGTCCGAAGTTTTTAGTATTGCTAATTAAGGCATAATTCATGCTTATTCAAATTGAACTGACAAATTTGAAAGGGTTAATATGGTACACCTTAGCTTTTTTTGTTTTTTCATGGGTTTTTGGAATAAAGAGGCAACATCAACAAGCCAAAATACATGCAAGAATGGGCTACAAGTGAAGACATTTCAATGCTCTATATGCAGGGAATCTATTTGATGAAATGTCTTTAAGAAAAATCAAAGATGAACAGTGGCACAAAGAGATTTTGCCTAAACAATCATTAAATACAATTGCTATGTAAATTCATGTGAGATATGTGAGTAAATACTAATGAGCAAGGGATAGACGTTCCCCATAAAATCCATTTAACCATATTCAAAATAGAAATAAAATAAGAACACAATGAAAGAAGATGAAAATAAGCTAAATCCTATTGAGAATATGCAAACTCTTGATCTTATGGGGGAGTTGGTGCCAATTTGATGTGGAAATTGGCCCTTTCCCAACTCCTTTGCAAGCTTTGATGATGAATGGTGATGGTGATCCACTTTGTTGAAAATTCAAGTGTGCTCCATGATGAAAAACCTGCATAACCTAGCTATGGATTCAAAAGTATGGATGAAGATTGCTAAAGATTTGAGCATAGTAAGTTTACTCAAATTGTGGATGATCAAATGAGGAGTTTAGCCTCTTATTTATAGATGAGATTGAAGGATGAATGTACAAATTTGAGCAATGTGGGACTAACATTCATCCAATGGCAAGATGCCACTTATCAACTTGTGAATGGAGGAAGCTTGAGCACATTTTGATCAATGTGCGAGTTTGAAATTTGAATTTGATGAAATGACATGTTTAGGGGGGATGAAAGATGAGTTAAATGCCAAGTCAGAGACATGTAAGAGACAATGTAAGAGCTTTAAATTCTTTGTTGGATGGACAAGTCATTTTGGGGGTAGATTTCAAATTTGAGGAATATTCCCACTTGAATGCCTTTTTTGAATGAAAATAGATGATTTATAAAACAATTAAATTGATTTTCATGTGCAAGTTGCAAAATCTAGAGGATTTGAGTGATTAGGATTAAATTAATCAAGATTTGATTAATTTAAGGGGAGATTTAGCTAATTTGACCATTTGATTTAGATTTTAGGATTGAAATAAATCAAAAAGAGATGAAAATGATTAAGAATTAGTTAAATAAATATTTTGATTTATTTAACCAAAGTGGGTGATGTTAGATTAAATTTGATAAATGTTTGATTTATTTAATTTAATTAGATGAACTTTAGAAATTTAATCAAATAACATGGATTATTTAATTAGATAAAGATAGGAAGATGAAATGACCTAGCTAATTACACAGAGACGATGATTTAATTAAATTGAGGAATTTATTTAATTAAAAGAGGAATTATGATGGCTTTAATCAAATAAGGCTATTCGATTAAATGGTTAGACAGAGGGATAATTCAAAATGAAACGATATTAGTAGATCAGGATCAAGTGGGCAATATCAATCTGTATTTTTTCTATGTCTACAATGTGTTTTCAGTTAAGATATCAATTATGATGAATTCTCAACCCACATAAATATATTTGCCATATTTTATGTATTTTAACTCTCTCTTTTTCGTGAAAATGTGGCTGAGGATGTTGAAATTATTATGCAAAGGTGAGAAAGTACATAAAAACCAGATAATAAATCAATTTTCAGATTTTATTTTTTTTGGTTGTTTTTCTTGTTTTGTGTCAAAATGCAGATCAAATTGTTTTTTTATTGGGTTAATATTTCAATTTTGATGGATTTTCATGGCACATAAGATTTTTTTTGAATTACTTTTTATTTTGGTATATATACAGCTCAGGATGGTTGGAAAGTACTTAGAAAACAAGAAAATAAACCAATCCAATTTCTTTTTTTGGTTGTTTTTCTTGTCACAACCATTGAAGGCCTAGAATATCCTTTCCTTACATAAGAGGAGGTAACATGTCTGATATATTTTTCATTTTAAGTGTTTTTCTTGAACTGAAACAAGGGGTGGTACTCAAATCCTTTAAAAATCCCTCTCAAATAGTACATTAATCTCTATGATTAAATTGTATGTAGCCTCTCATTAAATGGAAGGGTATTTTATGATTTAAATTGTAACAGGATAATCTTATCTCCTCTTACATGCTCTAGCTTTGAGAATACAAACTTTCATGAAAATATGCTTAAAGGTGACAAAGAGTTTGAAGTAATGAAAAATTCAATAAAGGATTGAGGCTACTATTCTTATTATTTCTTTAGAGAAGCATTTGAAAAATTTTAAGTCATTGTTCCTTGAATATAATAAAAATTAAATACAATCTCTCCAATAGTTTCGTGAGTTAGATTGTCGTTGATTGGCGCCAGGTGAGTTTTGGCAATGAATTTAGTTTGATCTCAATGTCTGAGAAATGATCTAGGGAACAATTTGCATGCTTGCTCAGTTTTTCTTTCACTATTTTCTCTATGTTCTTTCTCAACTTTTCAAAGAATCTATAATTTAGGCATGGATTTTTTGAAATCTGGGGCATTCTATAGGTTCTATTTCCCTTCAAAATATGAGGTAGAAAAGCAACAAGAGTTTCATGTATTGGTTGAAGCATTTAAGAAAAGGTTGTAGGAATAAATCAAATATCTTGCAATGATTTAGTGGCTTTAGATTCAACATTCGTTGGATTTTAGTTGAATGGAACAGGTGCTATTAATTCTTCAGTTAAGATCTTTCCAAATTCTTTTCTTTGAATATGGTTCAAAATATTTGTGTATATATGAAGGTACTAAAATTAGAAAAACTGAGCCCATGGTAACACCATAGGTATCAAAAGAAAAGATTGCTTTTAAATTAAAGAGTGTGAGGATAATATAAGAGAATACATCCAACATAAAACTCAGAGTGATATATTAGCTTGAAAAAACATTTGTAAAAGCGTTTGAAACCATAAAAAAAATAGAAAAAAAAAGTGTTAGACTAAAGGTGTGAGGACATCATACAATAAAAGACATCAAGCATAAAATTCAGAGTGATATATTAGTGAGATACAAAAATTGCAAAAGAAGTCAAAACTATGACAAACCAAAAAGTAAGTAGTATTGGTGGATTACCAAAAAAATAATAACTAACTAATTAAATTTTTGAGTTGCAAATGTAGTGGGTAACATACGCTTCAATAAGGATTTATAATGTCATTGGAAGCCCCCAAGGCAACTTCTATTTAGGTTGAAAATCATGTAGTAGAGGGATTGTTTCCTTAGGTGGAAGGACCTCCTTTCTCCCCCCCGCTTGATGATTTCCAGACTATGACTCTAACATAAATAGGCATAAATGACATGCTCATGTCATGATTTTACTCTTTAGGAGTGTATCAATATAGAAAGAGTAGTATCTGATTCCCTCAGTGTTGACTATCTTGATGGCAAAATTGACAATTTTTGTTAATCTCAAAGAAAATTCAAGTATTGCAGGTTAACCCCTTCAGATTCGTACCTTCCAACATAACAAAAAACCAATAAACTCTATTGCAAAATTTATGGATTGCAATAACTATGATTGTATTTCGTGCAACACCTTCTTGAATGGACAAATCAATTTTTCTATGGAATACAGGTTTGTGTATTGATTCAAAGACAATACTCATCTTACAATTCTTTCAATTTAGTTTGTATTTTAGACCATAGTTGTTATTCAACTGATCTTGCAAAAAATTTCAATTTTGATTTTTCCAAGCAAACAAATTTTATTACTGTAACAAATGGTTTATGAAGACTGAAAACATCCGCATTTAAATTACATTTTTTCCTTAAACTGCATTGAATATTTGCCCAGGGGAGGGGTTTTTTCAGGAACTTGAAATTCAACTTAATCTTGTCTAAAATGGTATAATATGATGTTCATTGCATACATTGTTATATTTTGAAGATGATTTATTTTCTCAAGATCATTACAAAAGAAAAATATATTCAATTATATATAAAAAATTGTTACATTTTTTACTTTCTTTTTATAATATATAAATTTAATATGTTCAATGTTTACTCACTTCTGTTTCATCTTCCTACACTTATTTCTAATTGATTTCTTGACAATTTTGAACAAACCCCAATTCACATTCTACCATTTTCTACTTCAAATAATATCATTTTTCTATGAGCTTAGTCTAGGCTATTCAAATGAAATGCTTATAGCACTGTAAAGCAAACCAAACTAATAATTAATGGTTGTAATTATTGTATGATTATTTATATTCTAAGATTAAATACAAATATATGGAAAGTAAATGGGATAAATAAGGGTACTTAGCTCTTAGCTCTATGGCCAAAGAATGAATGATCTTTGATGTGGAGTTGACTCTTGAATTGTCACTAACTTGGAAATGCTACCTCTTTGCCAATGTATTGCTTGAATTTCTTAGTAAATCCATGTAGTGTCATAAATTGCATGCCCTTGCAATTTCACACTGCACAACACCATATCTTTAGCATTTTGATGTAAATTTTTTAATTTCAAAATATTAACACCTGAATTCTGTATTTTTGTTAGTTTCATATTTTTCCCAGTCTTATGTGTCCAATTTTTTCTGGACGCTAGTGTTTTGTGCAAACATCTACATGACATGCTAACGTCTTGCAAAAATTTGTGACTCCAATGGCCATTGAAGCATTACCTTCCTATAGATTTTTTGCACACAATGCCTCTAAATGTAGTCTCATTGAACAAAAACTCATCCTGACTTGTTTTGGAAGAATTTTTTTATTTTGCACATGATCACTCACTCTCATTAAATTTTTTGTTGAAAAATTTTGAAGTAGCAATATTGTTCACCATTGAAGACACAACAAGCTACTATCCATATTGCATGTCAGTATTCTTGAAGCAACAAATCACCCTTGAGGATTATTCAAAGCTTCAAGGTGATCTCATTCTATTTTGTCACTCTATTTTCTTTCACATTAGAATTCTAATGTCTCAAGTCTTAATGTCTTTCCATTAAACTATTTATTTATTTTGTTACAACATTTTTAATTTCAAAAAAACTATTACATTTTATATCATTTTCAATATCTATTAAAGTCTTAGTGGTTGTGGAGGTAGGAATATTGAAATGAGAGTTTGATTAAGGAAAGCCCCTAAACATTCAAACCAAAAACATTTTTCTTTTCTTTTGTATATGCAAGTTTTCCATTGAAGAAGGATAGGCGTAATCTAGTGTTATTTCCTCACATCCATTTTTATTTATTATTATTTTCTCTCCATTATAGTATTTAGATTGTGTTATCATTTTTAGTTTGTAAACATTTCTCATACTATTTGAATTTTCCATTTTTTTATGTTTTGTGTGTAGGATCACATTCTATGTATTTTAAATATTTTTCATGTTGGATGATAACAAGTTGCGAGGATTTTCATGAGAAGCATTGGTGTCCAAGCTTGATACTCTATGTAACTCACATAATCATCTTTAGAATTTTTACTTAATTTAAGTTGTAATCATTAGTGTGTAAACATTTATTTTCACCAATCTATTATAGTTGAATATTTGACTTTGTAATAAAATAGTTTACATTTTGTTTTCAATTATATACTTTGTAAAGAGGATAACTAGAATAGTGTGTGGAATTGTCAATTCATCCCAATGTATTAAGTGAAGAATTGATATCAAAATTCCTATGTACTTTTCTTAGGCCACATTTTCATTTACTACATTTTGGTGAACCCAACATTCTTACACAATTTTTTTTTTTCTTTTCCAAAAAAAAATATTTTTAAAACATAAAACATGAATTTTTTACACAAGACCTCTTCTCTCGTAATCTAAAGAATAGTAAGATTGTATGTCTTAGAGCCTCTTATGAGTTTTACAACCCAATATCTTTCTTCAGGAGACATGGTAAGAAGAATCCTTCACAATTTAAACATGCTAGTCAAAAAAATTGTCAACAACTATTCAAACAACTCTTGATTTTTCAAAATAAAAATATACTTATGGGATGTTGTAATCACCAACCATGATCATTCTTGATCCTAGTTTCCCATCTTGGTTTCTCTCTTCCTTTGGATGGGGGCATAATCATGAGGCTACATTGAGGGTTCATTTTTCACAAATACAAACACTAAATCAAAACTTGCATAACTTTCAAACATTTCTAGAAATTGATAACCTCCCCAAGGCAACACCTCCCATCAATGTTATTCAAACCATGCCTATTTCAAGCCCTCAACTAATTTAATTTCTTAGAGGATTGGTATACATTATTCATATGAATGTCTTATCCTATACTTTTGAAATTATAAACACTATAGATTCATAATATAATGTTGCTAGTTGTATAGGATTGAATTTGCACCCCTTATGAAAATTCCCCTTTTACACATCCTCACCTTAGAAAACCAAATCCAAAGGAAAAATTCCACATCAGAAAGTTGCCTTCCGTCCACTTGGCATCTATCATTTGTGTCAGTAGAAGAATATTTTTCAGGGATGTGAATGTAATGTGCTTATGTCCCTAATAGATTCCTGCATTTGAAATTGGCAGAGGCATTACACTTTCTATTGGAGTCAATTTGTAACGTCTCTCTTCAACCAACCAACCCCAAAAATAGTAGATTCTTCCTTCTTCTCCTTCAAATTCATCCATTCTTCATTCAACTCATCTTTTTTTCCATCTCTCTAGCAATCTCTTCACAAGTTCCAACATTCTCTCCATTCCCAAACAATACTTCAACACTCTATTGTAGCAACAACACTTCATCAACTCCGCAAAGCAAGTATGAAACAAGCCATTGCAGTGTAGGCTTAAGGTTTTGCAAGACCTCCCTTCATCACAGTTGAGGCTATGGTGATTGTTGAATCCTTCTTTCTCCTCCATTGGCTAGTGATCCCTTGGTTGAGGTGGTGATGTTTCTGTAGAGAAGGGGGATTCACTACTCATGATTTCTCTTCATTCATAGAGCCTCATGGGGTGAACTTCCCTAAACTACCTTAGGAACAACTATGAGAGTTTCAAAATTTGAAAGAGCAGGTCACAAAAATTTTATGTACAAACTCGCAAGCTCTAGGCCAAAGGATGGCAATGCAAAAGATAAACGACAACACTTCACATTGGCATCCCCGAGGTACGCTCACATCTTGTATGGAACAGAGAACGAGAATGTCTCAAAAAATAGCTAAATGACTACTTCTACTCCGATTATTGAGAACTTACATAATGTGATAAAGCAATAGAATGTAATTTAACAACAATAAAATAAAGTAGAACTAATAAAAATAAGAAGAAGAAAGGAAACACTTACAACCACGTGAGTGATGAATCCTCCAATAAGTGAATGTCTTCAAAACCCACGTCTGTAAGATATCTAGAGAAAGTGTTGGGGCTGTATAGGGGTTTGTCTTAGTCAAATCCTTGTTTTGGTGTTCCCACCTACATGGACAACCAAACAGAAAGAGAGAGATGAACAAAGCATGTGGTGAAAGCAAAAACCACTTAGGAGTAGAACCCGCACCACCAAGTAGGATTGATAAAAGCAAACCCCGCTCGAGGAGGAGAACCCGTATCACAAAAGAGGTGATAAAAGCAATCCCCGCTCAAGGAGGAGAACTCGTATCATGAAATGTAGATGCAATTGGAAGAGGAAGTGACAAATCCAAAGATTCTCAAAGGTGCAAGGCACAATGTAGATATGCAAGGCTTAAGAAGCCAAGGAGGGAAGCAAAGAAAGCTACAAGAGCCAAGAGTGTTGTTGTAATGAGTTTATGAGAGCTTTGAGAGTATTGCAAAGGGTGGTGGAAGAGGAAGCTAGAAATTGGAATGAAGCTAGAATGAAGCTAAAAGTAGAAGAATGGAGCTAGGAGAAGTTAGAGAGAAGTTAGAAGACCAAATGGAATGAAAAGACTTTTTAGGGAGGGAAATGAAACTTCTTTAGCTGTTACAAGGCGTCTCAGGCAGTTACCACCAACAAAAGGTGAAGACAAGTGGCAAGCATGCTCAGGGACAGTTGTTTGAGCGTTGAAACATCGTAGGACATTAGCGCAGTGTGCGGATGTCCATTTAACATGCTAGTGTCCAGAAACATCATGCTACAAAATGATAAGAATAGGAAAATCCTATAGTTTGATGTAAAGCTGATGCACAAGGGTAGCTATTGAAAAGGGGTTTTCAAGCATCCTGAGAGGGAAAAAAGGCTAACGCAGGGGATAAAATGAGCCTACAAAAATGCTAAGGAAGTGAACACTAAAGTGGATGCTAGAATGTATGTGAAATTGCAAGGGGTACAATTTTACGACCATACATTTTGTCCCCACTTTAGCGGGCATATGAATCTACATTAACATGCACACTAAAGGAAATCTATTAAACATAAATAACATCATATTCCAAAAGGATACTATAGAGGAAGAAGACAACTCTTCAAACCATGGAAGCATTCCCCTAGGCTAAAGACCTATAAGACAAACACATTAGACAAGGAAAACCTACACTGGACAAAAATGTTATAATGCAAAAAGTTAAAGAGTTTGAGTTAGTAGAGTAAAAGAGACCTCGATATAAAGGGTTCTCTCAGTACTATGTGTTGTCCCCAAATAATACATAGAATAACTCTAAGATGTTGAAGAGAGAAGGAGCATATACTTAGGATGAAGAAGATGCAGATCTTTGATCTAGTATATACAATTGAGAAAAGGAGAGAAGAATGTAAGCGCCTCACAGGCCTGCACACCTACAAGGAAGGTGTCCTCCAAGATCTCTCACATGAAGGAAATTGAGAAAAGAACCTTATAGACTTGTAGACTTACAAGGGAGCGTCCCCCAAGATCTCTCACATGGAGGAAGCCCAAAAAGTGCCCTATAGACCTGTATACCTACAGGGAAGGTGTCTTTCAAGATATCTCACATGAAGGAAACCCCAAGAAAGTGTCTTATAGATCTGTAGACCTGTAGGGAGGTATCCCCCAAGATCTCTCACATGGAGGAAACCCAAAGAAAGCGCCCTACAAACCCATAGACCTGCAGGGGAGCCACCCCCAAGATCTCTCACATGGAGGAAACCTAGGAAAGTGGACTCCATAGAGTCAGAAAGCGACTTCATGGGCGCACCCGTAAAACAAAAGGGGCCATGCAAGCAAGTAAGCAGAAAGTCACGCATACCATCAAAAAATTGGGAGGATTTCAAAGGGGTCTCTCAAGAAGCCTTCAAAAGAAGAGGGGTCCACTCAAGAGGCACGTTGTTTGAAAAGCAAGGTCTAGTCAAGTTTCCCCCAAGCTGGATGTAAAGAATTCATTTGAGATAAAATCTTTGAAAGGGGGTCCCTTGGGAACCATTGAAGAGAAAAGGGGTCCACTCAAGGGACACTTCAATTGAAAGATAGAGAGAAGAGAGGGGGTCCTTAGAAGGACACACATCTCCAAAAAAAGTTATCACTATCCCCAACATACAGGGGAGGAGAATCATGCAAGATATTCAGAACATACAGGATAGAGGTAGACCTTGATATCACTTGTCATTTGCAGAAGAGGTAGGTGCATCAATCAAATGGGAGTTTTATGGCACCTAAATCACAAAATTATTGTATTTTTTCCTTCAAGGCCTTACATTCACCAGTGGAATGGCTAGGCACTCAATGGTATGCACAAAAAGAATGTTTTTTATTTGTCATGTTTATGAGATCTCTTGCATGGAGAAGGAAGATTGATTAAGTGGGATTTTAGAAGCCAAAACAAAATACACTCTTGCTCATATAAAGGATGAGGAGAATGAAGTAACCCTTTCTCTTGTGGAGAAAGAATTGACTGCTCACAAGAAGAAGAAGACATGAAAATAACAGACAATGGAGGATCTACATGGAGAGTATTATCCCAACAAAGGGGATCATACTCCTCTACAAGATCACCATTGTATTTCCTAACAGGATTACCAACATTAACCTTCTTAACATAATTTTGATCATCTTCCTCAGAAGGAGGATCAACACTAAGAACATTACAATTTGCATTCACCTTGTCTTGCGATACAAAAGAATGACCATCTTTGATAGTAGGTGTGGATGAAGTTATTAGAAGGTTTTAGTGGATTAGGTTGAATTTATATTCTCCAGTGAAGGATTCTATAAAGTCTAAAGAACCCAAATCATCACCAATACATGCATTCCTTTGAGAAGAGGAAAGAGTATACTTGAGATTTCCTGCTTTAGAAGGATCTTTGTTAGGGACATCTATCTCAAGAGTATCATTTGTAGTAGGTACCACTCAAGTAAACATCAACACATTGGAAGAAACTGAAGGGATAAGAGTAGGCACAACTGAAGCCTGACCGGTAGCTGTCATCTCACATAAGTGCATAGTGTACATTGCTATAATAATGTGAGTGCATAAGTAAGTAATACAACACACCAATGAAATATTATATTAGAGAATTAAAATGATAATCAAATCAAAACGAAAAACCCTCTAATGGCATCTCATTGTCCTCTATCTCCAAGGATTTTTCAAGTCATCTTTTCTCTCAGATTGTGTATGCACATGACTTTCCAAATGACAACCTAAAGAATGAGATGCTAGAAATGCAAGAAATACTTCCTACACTACATGATTGATTGATTTCTAAAATGCTATAGATGATTGTGCAAAGATTAAGATGCTGCTATGATATTGATAATGAAAATGATGCAAGTAAATTATATGATTAAGATGCAACTAAGGGAAATTCCATGATGAATCTACTTAATTCTAAAATTCTAATGATGAAAGGACAATGCTAAGATGCTAAGATAACAATTCTCTCTAAAATTCTGCAGAGTTTAATTACTAATGCTCTCTCTATGAAATGTTGTAAATGAGGGTGTATTTATAGATTTCTCCAAGGCATAAGATTATGTGGTAGGATTCAATGGTCTGGATTCAATCTAGAGATATGAATGATCAAGGATGAAACACACCAATGAAACATTATATCAGAGATTTCAAAATGATAATCATATCAAAACAACAAACTCTCTAATGGTGTCTCATTGTCCTCTATCTCCAAGGAATTTTCAAGTCATTGTTGCTCTCAAATTTTTTGTATGCACATGACTCTCCAAATGAAAACTTGAAGAATGAGATGTTAGAAATGCAATAAATACTTCCTACATTACATGATTTCAAATTGTTGTAGATGATGTGCTAATATTAAGATGTTGCTATGATATTGATAATGGAAATGATGTAATTAAACTACAGTGATTAAGATGCAACTAATGGTAATGCCAGGATAAATCTAAATGATGCTAAAATTCAAATGCTAAGATGCTAAGATGATAATGATCTCTAAAATTTTGCAAAGTTTAATTATGCTTAGCTCTCTATGTGAAATGTTGTAAATGAGGGTGTATTTATAGATTTCTCCAAGGCATAAGCTTATGTGGCAGGATTCAACGGTAAGAGATGAACAATTGAGGATGAAGAGGTTAGAGAGAATCAAGGAGTTTGTTCCCTTTAGTAGAAAAAACTGCCAAGTGTAAAGGGGAATCAAATGAAGATGAAAGCCAAGTGTCTCAAAATTGGTTAGAATTTGTTGAAGATAAATACCAATTAAATAATAAAAAATATTTAATTTCATGAGACACATGATAAGGTGGAAGATGAGAAGTTAGTAAAAATGTGACTAAATTATAATTTAAAATTAAAATTTAATAAGAGGGAGTTAATTAAATAAAACAAACTAATTGAATTTGTTTGTTTAATTAAAACATGAAGAAAATGATTTAGATAAGAAGAATTTAAGAAAGTGAACTATATAAATAAATTTTTTGATTTATTTATAAGTAGAAGAATTAAAGATTATTAATTAAATAACTTGTATTTAATTAAATTCTCCAGACCAAATTTGAGTGTATACACATAGCATCAGGGTCAGCCTTAATTGTGACTACTTTATTATTACAAATGAACTTAATAGATTTATGCAAGGTAGACAGGACTGCACCTATAGCACGAATCCACAGTCTACCAAGAAGAAGGTTATAAGGTAACTTTTTTGACATAACATATACAAGGGTAGGTACAGTAACAGTTCCAAGTTACAAAGGTAACACTATTGTACCTAGATTTCATTGCCCAACATTATCAAACCCATGAATAACAACAAAAGAAGCATTAAGAGAAGATGAATCAATATTAATCTTAGGAAATAGATCGATGCTACATACATTGAGCATCAAACCAACGTCAGTGAGAGTACGTCTAATGTAGATATTATTAATGTTAACTATAATCATTAGAGGATCTGCTTGCTTCTGTACTTCCAGAGGTAGGAGTTCTTGTGGATAGAACATAATATTCAATGAGTCCACATGAATATAAGCTATCAATACATCAACATCTATCGGCCTAGCGAAAGAAGGAAAGAGAATCTTTTGCAAGGCTCCCTACCTTGATAAACCAGAGTAGACTGAAGCAAGTCCCACAATGAGATCTTAGCTGGAGTAACCCGAAGTTGCTCGATGGGATCGTAATCACTAGGTGCCTTAGTTGTAGGCTTAGGTGCCCAAGGAAGGCTTGGTTATTTATTCATTCTATTCTCATAAGAATGAGCTACCGCTCTATAAGAGGGAGCCATAGAAAGATTAGGATAATCTTTATCCAATGGAAGACCATCAATAAAAAAAATTCTTTTGGAAGAAGGACTAGCTAGAGTCACATAAATGACCAGTCTCTTAGGCCTTTGAGGGGTAGCAAAGAAAGATTCCATTTACAAACTCATCAAAACTAGTAGAAAAATTATTTGAAGACATATTCTCAACATCAATCTAAATAGGATCAAATGTGGAATGATTATTTGAAGAAACATTCTCAACATCAATCTAGGGAGAATCATATGTGGAAGGAGGTTCATCATTCACTAATGCAACATCTCTGGAGGAGAGTGCATTGGAATAGATAAGAAATTCATCATTCAAAAATTCAATGTCTCTAGATGAGAGTGCATTGGAAGGTATAACAGACTCATCATTCACAAATGCATCATCTCCAAAAGAGAGTGCATTGGAATGAATAGAAGGTAGAGTAACATTAAGCAAGGTATCAATGATTTCATCTTGTTGCAACAGGATATGCTTCGAAGCAAGAGGACTCTCATGAGAAGCATTAGAGATATCAAGTGACATGGGAAAAACCAAGTCACCATCACATTCATGAAATGGAATATCTTTAAAATTTTGAACAAAATTAGATACTGAACTAATAAAAGAAGATATTAAATTCATTACAATTTTTTCAGTACTTTATATGTTCTAATAATTTATGTTTTCGGAGGTCTTTAGAGTGAATTTTGAGGTCATAACTTGTGTTGGTCCCTAAAATTTGACTACTGAAGGCACTTATTATTTTAGGGATTGAACTAGTTCCCTAGGAGACCTTTCCAATGGTGCAAACAATTCTGAATTCTGAGCATTGAGTCAAAAGTTATGACCCTTCCAAGTAGGGGTAAATAAATTCCTAGATTTTTTCAAAAAGTACCCTCTTCACATCGGGTTCACCAAAATGTAGAGAAGGGGGATTCGCTACTCATGAGTTCTCTTCATTCAGAGAGCCTCATGGGGTGAACTACCCTAAACTACCTCAGGAACAACAATGGGCATTTTAGAATTGGAAAGAGCAGGTCATAGAGATTTTTTGGACAAACTAACAAGCTCTCATCCAAAGGATGACAACGCAAAATGCATATGACAGAACGGGGCAATGGCATCCTCAAGGTGTGCTAGCATCTTGTGTGGACCAAAGAATGAGAATGTCTCAAAAAATAGCTAAATGACTACTTCTACTTCGATTATTGAGAACTTACATAATGTGATAAAGCAACAAAATGAAATAGAACTACAATAAAATGAAGTAGAACTAATAAAAATAAGAATAAGAAAGGAAATGCTTATAACCACGTGAGTGATGAATCCTCCAACAAGTGAATATCTTCAAAACCCACATCTGTAAGATATTTGGAGAAAGTGTTGGGGTTGTATAGGGGTTTGCCTCAGTCAAACCCATGTTTTGGTGTTCCCACCTCCATAGACAGCTAGAGAGAAAGAGAGAGATGAAAAAAATGTGTGGTGAAAGTAAAAACCACTCAAGAGTAGAACTTGCACCACCAAGTAGGAGTTATAAAAGAAAACCCCGCTTAAGGAGGAGAACCTGTATCACAAAAGAGGTGATAAAAGCAATCCCCACTTAAGGAGGAGAACTTATATCATGAAATGTAGATGCAATTGGAAGGGGAAGTGGAAAATCCCAAGATGCTCAAAGGTGCAAGGCACAATGTAGATATGCAAGGCTTAGGAAGCCAAGGAGGGAAGCAAAGAAAGCTACAAGATCCAAGAGTGTTGTTGTAATGAGATTATGAGAACTTTGAGAGTATTGCAAAGGGTGGTGGAAGAGGAAGCTAGAAATTGGAATGAAGCTAAAAGCATAAGAGTTGAGCTAAGAGAAGTTAGAGAGATGTTAGAAGACCAAATGGAATGAAAGACTACTTTTAAGGAGGGAAAAGAAGCTTCTTCAGCCATTACAAGGCATCACAGGCCATTACCACCGACAAAAGGTGAAGATAAGTGGCAAGCATGCTCAAAGACAACTGTTTGAGCATTGAAACGTTGTAGGACGTTAGTGCAGTGCACGAAAATCCATGCGGCGAGCTAGTGTCCAAAAATATCACGCTACAAAATGACAAAAATGGGAAAAGCCTAAAGTTTGATGTAAAGATGACACACAAGGGTAGCTACTAAAAAGGGGTTTTTGAGCATCCTAAGAGGGAAAAAAGGTTGATGCAAGGGCCAAAATGAGCCTACACAAATGCTAAGGAAGTGGACACTAAAGCGGATGCAAGAATGTATGTGAAATTGTAAGGGGTGCAATTTTACAACCATACAGTTTTGCTCCTCTCCTTTATGATTTGGTTGAGTAGCTCTTTACTATTTTGTAGTGTTATTTGCATTCCTTACTTCTATACTTATTTATTGTATATTTATCTATCATTACTATTTGGTTGTCCATGGAGGTGGAAACACCAAAATTAGGGTCTGACTGAGGCAGACCCCTATACAACCCCAAGAATTTTTCCCTCTTTCTTGTATGCAGGAGCACATGCTTTTGGAACTAGCTAGTGAATGTGAATTTTGGTGAGATTATCTTTTTCACCCTAATTTTGGTTTATTTTCTTTATCACCTTAGTCTTTAATTCCTGCACTTATTCTATTTTCACCATCTAGATTTACTAGCTAGGCTATCATTTTGTTTTTCAATAATTTATGTTGTGTCCACTATTTTCTAACCATGCAGATGCTAGCACACCTGAGAGATGCCAATGTGTTGGGTTGACATCTTAGAATTGCGTTGTTGTCTTTGGATAGAGAGCTTTCTGAGGCATAGTACTGACTCCAAAAAATAGCTTGCCTAGCCCAAACTAAAGTTTGGATCTAAAGAGTGATTAAAGTACTTTATAGTCCTCTTTATTCTCGATCCATATTCCCAAAAAAACCCTTTAAGTGAGGTAAGTTAGGGCATCCCTCTACTCTCAGCTCTTCGTGACCTGGGGCCTTGACGTGGTTGGTCCCCCTCTCTTACATTTTTGATGAACCCAAAATGAACCATTTTGGTTCCATTTTGTGATAGTGAAAGTTTATTTCCTCATATTCTAGGAGTGGTGTAGGTATGAGTGTTGTGATTCCTTCTCCTTACAACCCAACTTGTGATGCCTAGTAGGCGTAGTTCAAAGGTTTTGAAAGTGTTGCACAATAAAACCTTAATTGGGTCACTACCTTCTTGCAACCTTTGGGGGGCTTTGTGAGAGTTTTTTTTAGTGCATGTGATGGATTTTATCTTGCATCAACCTATCCCCTCTACATAACTTGTGAGTAGTGGTACTAGTATAACCTTCACTTCACAAGATTTTCCAATGGGCTTTCATAGGGAACCATCTCCTCTCTACATCCCTGTACGAATCAACGAAAACCCCGTAGCAGGTGTTCTCATTGATTTGACATCTCAAGTAAATATCATAATTGAGGAGATCATGCTAATCAACTTTCTACATAAAAATGGGTATGGTGCACCTATGAGCACCATTCGCATGCATGACAGACTTTTCGTACCTACTTTGGGTAGTATTGTCTTATCAGTTTTGGTTGGACCCAAATTTGTGAATCTTTTATTCGATATAATCCTAGGGTTTGAAATCTTTAGAGTGAAGCTAGGTATCCCTTGGTTGGTAGCTATGAATGCAGTTCCCTCAGTTGTGCATAAATTTTTGAAATTCATTCATGAGGGTTTCATACATGTAATCCATGACACTATCTATAGACCACCAGTTGAGTGTGGCAGTTACTCCTTGGATTACTCTTGGCCCGCACCCATTGGTCCTCTTCCACCTAGGAAGGACCTCTTGTACCAAACTTATCAAAATTATAAGAGAGGGTGCTTAACGTTGAGAGTGAGATACCCTCCATCGCCTTATGTCGTTTCACATAGGGATTGCTTAAAATTTGACAGTGATGTTGCCAAGGCACGTAGAAGGGAAGAAGAGAAGCAGTCCTAAGATCCTCCTTCTTCCTCTTCCACTATTCAGCCTAACGCTCCCTCTCACCTTGTTATGGTGCTATCAGATTTTGTTTTTTATTTGTGAGAGGATCCTATGGTGCCCGCTTGGTGAAAGCCCAAGTGTTCCACATTTGAGCTTCTTGTTCTACCCATGAAGCCTAGGACAATTCAGTATGGTAGGAAAAAAGGTCCCATGGGGAATCCTCTATGTCCCAGCCTCCACAGCCTCCCACCACTCCTACTCCAAAAGCAATAAACAGGAAGAGGCCTGTTGCCAAGGCACTAGAGCCGAATCCCCCTGTTGATCCTCAACCTGCTCCTCTTGCTCCCGTTTAGGAGCCTATCCATTCACTGGAAACAACTATAGTGGACACTGCCATGACCGAGTAGGAGCATTTCGTTCCTTTGCAATATCTAAGCTCTAGCTCGAAGAGTCACAAAAACCGCCTTGCACATGAATGAAACCACCAGTGAAAGGCTCTCATAGTTGAGCAGACCACCTTACAAAGGAAGGGAGAGGAGATGACCACCCTTGATCAAGGGCCTCCAGCTATGTCCTCCTCTCTTCTCTCCTCTACTTCTGTTCAATCTAGCTCTATCTCGCTTCTAGCTTCCACTGTGAGTAGGAATGCATCTGGCCCCAAAAAGGTACAAGTGTTCATGGCTCCTTTGGTGGAGTCACCCTTGTTGATGTCCCTTCCAAACATCCCTCCTTTCCCTAGGGCCGTGGATATGCCAAATAGTTTTGTGGTATCTTTCGTGGTTTTCTCTTCCTCCTCCTTTGCACCTCTCACCTCATTTGTGGGGAGTTCACATCCTCTATCGAAGCAAAAGGTAGAGGATGTCCCTTCTAGCAATGGAGGGCATAAGAGGAGCCCACCTTCTCTGAAAGGTGGTCCAACGTTAGCTTGTTCTGTCCTAGTGACGAAGCTAGCCATGGCTTCCCCTGAGCTCACCACCACTCTCAAGTAACTCGGTGATCCTAGCAGTGAATCTCAAGCATAGCCCTCTCCATCTATTGAGGTATGACATGGCACTCCAAAAAAGTGCATGTTTAACTCTCTAGATGAAGTTCTAGCCCTATCAATGATTTTCACAAAATCGTTGACCATAGCTCCATAAGAGCCTGGTGGAGGAGACCTTGCAAGGCCTTCTTCCTTAGCCCTTGTTGTGGGAGGGTTGGAATCTCTTCCCCTTAATATTCCACCACTGCAGACTCATCCTCGTTCCCCTTATGATGATCTAGAGTGGGAAGCAAACAACCTCTTGGCCGATGAGTGTTAGGGGGAGGCCTCTTCTTTATCTTTAGATTAGATGTGTGTGTGTATGTGTGTGTTGTGATGTGTTCCCTCGTGATCTTGCTATGTGTTCCTGGATGACCCTCATCACCCTTATTGGTGCTTGGATACAAGCATAATTTTTGTGTCATAAACCTTCTTCTATTTGTATCATCATTCTTCT
>VDFB02088733.1:0-17804 GCA_007258455.2 Sequoia sempervirens | reverse complement strand
ATGATTCTAGATACAAATATTTTCCAAGGAAATCACAGTCACAATGACTAGGACCCTATGAGATACAACAAGTATTTCTTAATAGTGCGGTACAACTACAAACTATTGATGAGGTCAAATTTTTCCTTTTTATTAATGGTCATAGACTCAAGCTGTACAAGAAACCACTTGAACATGATGATTTCATCATATCTCTAATGGATGAGTATGGTGCACATAGTTTTGTTGATTCAAGATTTGGGACACAGGATGATGTTCCCACAGGGAGCAAATTACCCAACACATCTGGTAATACAAAGGTTGAGTTACACAAATCCACCTATGAGATTACTCAAGCCTAATTCTGCATGCTTTAAATCACATGCACACACAACACAATATCTATAATGAATATTTTTCAGCCTCTAGAGGGACTTTCTCTTTGGTTTTAGTAGGACCTATTTCAGATGGGACCTGACAAGCACCTTTTAGTTAGGCCTTGTGCTTAGAGTACCCGTAGAAACACCTGTTGACTACATGCTACTATCACTTGGTAGATTCAAATTGGGTTTCCCATGAAATCTATTACAACCCACATGTGTCATTTAATTTCCAAGTAAAGCGCATGTCGCCAATACTACCACCACTTTTCATCAACTCCTATGTAATCAATGCACATCACATCACTTGTACACCACGATATGTGCCTTTTTCAATTCATAACTACGCCAAGCATTACTTTCCATTATGCATGTATGAAAGGTAACTTCACATGATTAAATCTAGCTTTCTTTTAGTATTCATTATTGTTTATTGTTTCAATTATACATGTGAAATATATCACCATTAATTTCCATCATTATCCTAACTCCCAAAACCCAATTACACATGAAGTGCGGTCACTTCAATTAAAGTTGGGGGGAGGGGTATCATTGTCATGATTTTTTTTATTTTTTCCACCCAATTTTGTCAGACTACATTCTATGCTATACTTTTAAAACTAGAAAAACTTCTTTGTGTTTCTAATAAATGTGATTCCTTCCCTAAGATAAGCTAAGGTATATAAATTTGGATACTTGATTGAACTAGAAGACAAGGGATTGTGAGTATTGGGTACAGAGAAGGCATTCAAAGAAGCAGTTGAATTTGAGGGTTTTTAGGTGGTGGAGTTGAATTTGCAAAATTTAAATTTTTTGAGGTTACTAAAGCAACGGGATAATGGGAGGTGATGTAATTCAGAGGGAACCGTATGTTCATAAAGATATATTAAAGGATACGATGGTCTTACCTCTATTTACCAAAGTACGATGGTTGGACTATTTCTTGAAGTTGACAAAGTATGATAATGAGATAGCAAGAGATTTTGCAGCCACGTTGAAGTATGATGAAGCAACAATAAAGGGATTGGTGGTGGATCGCTTAGAAATTGCAATTGTTCAAGCAACAAGATTACCTCGCATAGGCTCTGAATACCCAGCTCGTGCAGATGCGGTAGCAGTGAGGGAAGAATTCTATGAATGGGGCAAAATTTTGGATTCCTCCTCACAAGGTACTAAAAGGATTTCCCTTCCATTCTTTTGGGGAAAATGTGCTATTTATATTATCAAATACCTTACTTGTGATGGCCACCACAATCTTATATATACTGTGCATTTCAAGTTGTTGAATCATTTATGACATGAAAAATTAGTCAATGTACCCAATTTTCTATATAACATGTTAAAAAGAATGGCCTTTGAATATCAAAGGAAACAAACAGACAATACATTGTCTCATCACTACTTGATAACCCTACTGGTTAAGAGAAGTTTGAGAATTCAACATCCCTAGGTTAATTGGGAAGATTTTAAAAATTACAAAGAAATCATTGAGTTGCTTGAGGCACCTGAACCAAAAGTTGACCTTGAGCAAGATGAACCTGAGAGAGAAGATTCCCCTATTTCACCATCTGCTTCGCATACCCACAGCCAAAGTGGGACTAGGAAACATGATGTGTCGGTTGCAGTAATAGAGGAACCCTCATCCTCTAAAAACCCTAGAGCTAGGAGAAGTATTGCATTAACATCCTCAAAAAGGAAAAGGAAAAGAAAAGGAGTTGACAAGCAGGAGAATGTTGTAAAAGAAGAGGATGCAAGAAGGAAAAGGGGGAGTAAAAGAGAAAGGAGAGTAAAGTTTCATAGGAAACCACTACTCCCCAACTTTCAGGGAGATTGAAAGGACAAATAATTAAGAAGGGAGGCATGGAGGAACAATTACAGGAAGAAAAGGTTGAGGAGCAACAACATCATGATCTGTTGATGATAGACACGGACAGGGAAAGAGTTGACCCTGACAATGTTTATGCTAAAAATGTTATTGTGCCTATTAGGAAGAGAAGGTATGTGTCTTCCTCCTTTGATTCTAACTCAGAGGATGTTTTTATTGCTAATAAGACCAAGAAGGCAGTTCCCAGTGGCTCTCTTAGAGAAGTTTTTGATATCACAGGAGATGACAATGATGGTTTGAATTTTGAAGAAGAAAAGGAATTGCTAGAGGATAGAAACATAAGGAAGGAGCCTCACGAATCCCTTGACATGATAAAGCAATTGGAAGAACAATTAAAAGGGTATGAAAAAAAAGACAAAGAAAAGGAAATGAGAATCAAGGAGCTGGAAGAGAGAATACAGACCTACGACCATGGAAATAAATTGGACCTACTAGCACAGATGGTCGAAGGTAAAATGGGAACTAATTTGAATATAACATTAGATCAACAACCCATAACTGTGAAAACACTAGCCTACCATACTACTTTGTCTTTATGCTTTGAATTGATAAAAAATACTACTCAATTCAGGTAGGAAAAGGAAAACTAGGAAAAAGAAAAACAAGTTTTGAATGCATCATTAGAAACCAAGAATTTGGAATTGAAAAGATTGGAGGAGAAATTAACAGAAGCGGTTGATAGATCTATTCAAATAGTTGAATGTAGACCTCCGTCTAGATTATATGCATTGTTCTTGAAGGAAATTTTTCTCAGTTTTCAATTCAATAATTTTATTAATGACCAACCCTTTGCTTTGAATAAGAGACATAGTTTTCTTAGTTTCTTCAACAAATTCAGTTTAGAGGAGCAAGATTAGTTATGCAAATATTATTTGCATAATTATGTGATGGAAAAAGATATTGAATGGAATCCCTTGATTTATGTTGGGGATTTGCAAGTAAGAGCCCTCACATCTTATTTCATAAATGAACATCTCCATGGGGAATTAATGGAGAAATATGAAGAACGGGAGAAAACAATGACACTATAACTTAGAAAGGAAGTAATGAATCTCGATAGTCATTACTCAATGGATAATACTCCTTTCACATAGGGGACTAGGAAAGATAATTATAGACTTGAGACTTAGGGATTATAGATGGATTCAATAATTGGCAATGACTAGTCTTCAAAACTACCTGATACATGTGGAAAATAGATGGAACAGTCTGAATCTAGAATTGCAGAGGAAGAAACCTCACTCCCTCCACAACTTTATGAACATGTTTGAGAGGTTACACAAGTATATTGAGATCTCAAGAATATGGGGAGTGGAGTGGCTTCCACTGACTTACCACCCTCGTATCCTACTTCACCCAGTTCCACATTGGATTGGGAAAAGTAATGATCAGTATAGGAATGTAGAATCAGACAAGATGAATAGGATCGCATGATATAATGGTTTCTACCTCAAATAGGGATAGGGAGTCAGCATAGTAATGGATATCAAGAAGATCGCTTTGTTTTACAATCTTCTTCCCTAGGTGATTTAGTTTTGTAATTTTGCTTGAGGACAAGCAAAATGACAAGTTGGGGGGAATGATGGGTCTAGTTATTAGTATATTTTTATTGCTTTTCATATACTTTAAGATACTTTACACATGTTTTTAAAGTACCTTTTAGAAAATACTTCCATAATATGTTATCCTTTCATACATACCTTGCAACCTTGAACCCATTTTGTGGAAATGAAATATGGTGAAATATGCATAGCATTGCATGGTTTAAATATGAATATATATGTATATGAATGGAATGTTGCAATTAAATTATGGTGGTTAGTTGCATATGTATGTTGTATGGATTAATCTCTTTGCAACTCAACACGTGATAACAAGAAAGGAGTATTTGTAGCAAGCACCAAAGTAGCAAAACATGGAATTAATGAAGTTCAAGTCGTTTAAAGTACAAGAAGATGTGGAGTTGAGTGTGGTAATTATGGAAGGAATAAATGGTGGAAAGCTACTTGTTCTAGAATGTTGGAAGTTTTCCTATTTGTTTCACATGCAATTTTTTATTATTTGAATAGGTCTCCTTTTCCTTTTCAGTTAGATGAATAAGTCAGTCTTAAATTCATCCTCGTATCTAGGAGTGTGATTTATGATTGCAATTAGTTAGTTAGAGGTTTAAATAAGACTCTCCCCATTTTGTATAAAGTCAGCGAATGAGTTCATAGTTCAGTTAGTTGATTGTTACAAGTTATTATTAGTTAGTAGTTTTCTAGTTATCCAAAAACATGTTAAAATG
The DNA here is from genome assembly GCA_007258455.2 of Sequoia sempervirens. Classification (NCBI taxonomy): domain Eukaryota; kingdom Viridiplantae; phylum Streptophyta; class Pinopsida; order Cupressales; family Cupressaceae; genus Sequoia; species Sequoia sempervirens. The sequence continues at coordinate 13,273 of VDFB02088733.1, read as the reverse complement.
ATATTATGGAATAAAATATGTAAGAAGGATTCTATCTAAATATCTAGTGTTATGCAATGAATGGAGTTGTATGATGCATGGATGTGTAAGAATCTAAGTTGGATTTGGCTTTAAGTTAAGTGCGATAGTCTTATGAGCTGGCCACTCAAGTATTGTTCTTCACTTCATCTATCTATTTTTTATTTATACATTTCCATTAATTTTGTTTTATTTATCTTACATGTGCATTGCCAAGTAAAATAGTTCATGGTTAGTTAAAGTTATGGTTGTTCATGAACAAAGATGTAATTGATATATCGTAGTACTCTGGAGCTTAGGATTGGTTATTTTATTGTTTTAAACATTTTTAGATTAATTTCGCACTCGTACATCTTTAATAGTCGCCTACAGCTTGTGCTACAGGCACCTGTAGCCATTAGGTTCTATAACTACTTTCTTTTTTTTACAATTCTGTAAGTTTTTAGTAAAGTAGAATAGTTTGAATAGGTTTGCATAGAATATTTTAGGTGAACACAAGTCTGTGAGGGCACATATAATGCAGTACCATCATAAGTTTGTGCGCCTTGGTTGATGATTTAATGTAGGCTTGCAATGTCAAGTGGACTGCTTAGCTTGGCACGCCCCTGAATTGTGTAGAATTTACCAAGTCAATAACACATTAGTTTTCCTCTACAATATATACAGTTTGTTCCTTAGCTAATCTTCTACAGTACAAGAACCCAGAATGATATCAATATAGACATATTGTAGATACATTAGGAAATGAGTATCATCCTTCATAACATACTTATATAACCATTCTTCCTTATATTTCCCTATAGGTATGCCTCAACTCATATCAACTTATACAACAATTAACTTCAAAGTATGTACATACATCAACAACACATCTTGACATCAATGATATCCCAAATAGATTTGACATTAATGGAAACACTTATTTCTAAAAATCTCCCCCTTTATCATCGGTGGTAACATAAATATACTTCTCTCTCCCCCTTTGACATCAAGGGAAAAGGTCGTGACATCTTCTATTTACAAAATACCAAAATTGAATGAGCTCCCCCTTACTATATACTCCCCTTGAGATAGAGATTCCTCAAAAATGGATGTTATGTACAAGAATAGGTTTAGAAACAAAAAAGATACTATAAAATTCCACAAAAAACCTTTACAAGAAAAACATTATCTTACTTACATCTTTGCAACATCCTTAGAAGGTAATATTTTCTTGTGAGTTTATTCGAGTTGCGCCAAGGTTGCAACCCAATTTTCTTTTGCAGAGACACAGATATGATTCTAACATTCAAATTTTATATAAAAATCCTCTACCTCATCTATGTTGCATGAAGCCTTCATCATTTTCACAATCTTTTTGGCTTCCACAAGTATCCTAGAAAGTGAAGCTAGACTTAGACTTGATGCTTCCCTCAACTAACCAAACTATCTCTCTAATTAATTTCTTTGATCCTAAAGCAAGGTCAACTGAACATGAAGATTTTCCAAATGTTCCCTAGAAGAACCATCCTTATCTTTTGAAACATCATATATTACATACATTTGAATGATGTGTGAATTAATGGAGTCAATCTGATCCTTGATACTCTTAGTGAAAGTAGGCCATCTCAAACAGAATTGGTATAAGGCAATGGGTTCATCCATAAACATTTTGAACATTTCCAAATTTTCTTGCAATTTATTTTGTGCACTAGCACACCTATCAGATACTTCACCCATTATTTTATTATTCATCTTTCTCAAAGCCTCTTGGTTTACCTTTTGTTCAATGTGAGATGAATGATCCTTGAAAGAATCCATTAACAACTTCAACTTCTATTTTGGAGGTAGGGAGGGCTCTATGTGTACCTCAGGTAAACCATATTGAATTATTTTTACAACATCCTCAATTATTTCATCCTTTTTCATGTGCTCTTGTAAAATATCCTTTCTTGCAGAGGAATGCAAAATGTCACCAAGATGTAGCTTTTGGAGAGGGGAAATTTTTGACAAGTTAATATGTCCTTCATGAGTGGGGATTTGTAGAAGTTGGGGGGTTACCACAGGCTGGAACTGCATCTACAAGGATAGTAGGTCTTTGAGAGAATACGAAGATGGAGAACTTTGACCTCTATCCACAGAAACATATTGCTTCTCAACACCCTTTTCCTTTGTGTTTGAATAAATCTTAGGATTATCTTTTCTCATCTGTACATCACTTCCTGACTTCTTCAAAGAAGCAACATTGTGTTTCGAAGGAGTGTTGAATAATGAGGTGTTTCCTTAGCTTAATACTCTGTAAAACTTTAATATTGTGGATCTAAGTAAGATTTTTCTTTGTTACATATTCTTTGTGGGTGATTATCTTCATTAATCCATTTTAGTGTTGTAGAATGTAGACAGAAGTTGATAGAAGAACTAGACAGGATATTAGAAAGATTACACAAGATGTACCATGGAGAAACCCATTTGGGAAAAAACTCCACCAAGAATTATTCTATTATTCAATCTCTGAATTACAATAGCTCCAATTCTTGCTTGAGAATGCTTCTTCTGCCTTCACCAATCTTCTTCACAACCTGCAATAAAAACTATCTCAACTCTATTCAGCTTGCTTAAGATAAATAGGCTTTTCTCAACTTTGTAAACTCAACATGAGTTACAATTACAATTCACAAGCCCTATCCCTAAAAGGTATGCCATATCTCATGAAAATAGGGTTATCCTATGAAGAAAAATGCTAAAACATGTGTTTCATCCATTTGGGCATCCCAAATTGAAGTCACAACTCAACCTTCATTCTGTTGATAATTCCAAAGCTCTTCCTCAAAGTTGGCACCCATAAGTAATCCTACTTAACTAAGCCTTTAGAAATATCTCAACATGCAAAAGAGGTAATTCCAAGAAAGCATCTTGGGCACCCAATTTGGCTCCAAGTGATTTCTTGTTAACTGAGACATTTCCTCAACACCATTCATGCAAGAATGGTCATCCCTTGTTAACTGGAGGTAGTCCCTTTTATATGTCATATAACTCAAGTTATTAGCCATGCATTCCAAGTTAACTGAAGCTAACTACATGCAACTCAAAATATCCAACATGCATGCAACTGAAGATAACTAAACCATAATTGAACTGAACTGAATTGAGCTAAACTGAACTAAACTAAACTAATTCTAAACTGAATTGAACTAAACTCATCTGAACTGAACTAAACTGAACTTCATGCATGCAAACATCAAATCCTAAATCCTAGGATCATTACATGCATTAAGAAGTGTTATCTCTTACTCTGAATAGTTAACTAAACACAAGGTGAGTTTCACCTTACCATGTGTGCACCCACATGTTCCTATTATTTAGGAATAACTACAAATGTCAATTTCATGATTTATTTCATCCAAATAATTAATCTCATCCTAGTGTTGTTGAACACATTCCAAGAACTTAGGAGATACATGAAATAATTAATGTTTAGGATTTGCAATTAAATGATATCCTATTTCCAACAAGGAGAAACATCAACATTAATTTGGCTTTCTGTGTATTGTGCACCAGTGTTCACCAGAGGAGCTATCTCCTCATTTTGCTCTTATTATCACTAGTCATCTTGCTTTTAAAAATAGATAGATCTATGTCCATAGTGGACACATCAAGAATATCTTACAAATATTGTCATAAGGTGTCACCTCAGTTGTCTTCATTTCTTCAAGTATATTTGTTGTCTTTGCATCTTGCTCCTTTTCTTCTTCCTTTTTCTATTTCAATAACTGAGATAGTTTGTACTTTATGTGCACTGAAGATACCCTCTTTTTACAAATTGGAGGGTCCTTGTACTTCTTTTGGACTAGATGTGTTTTGCACATCAAAGTTTTCTAGGGGAGGCTCATCATTTATCTTTAGAGGTTCTTGTGCATTTATTTCATCTTTAGTATTATGTACTAGAGATCCTTGTGAGTTATCACTACTTTTCATATCACTAATGATTTTCTTTGTGGTATCTTTAGTTTCACTCTGAATTTTCCTTTTCACATTTTCATCCAAGCTCATCAAAAGACCTATTCTTCTCTTGGTGTAGAGCTCTTTGACCTGTCTCTGAATAATCACTTCTTTTTCTTTTTGTGAAACATGAATCCCTATTTTGTCAATTTCTTGCAGTTTCAGGTCTTCATCAGTCTTAGCAACCTCTTCTCTCCTTTATCTTAAAGTATTAGCAAGGCTATTTGGAGATTTGTTAACAATGTCACTAAAGGTGATGTTTTTCATTACCATATACTCAATGACGACATTCTCAATGGTTTTTTTGTCTTTCAAAGAGACATTCGGATGTAGCATCATTGTGTCATTTAACAAGTTAAATTCAAAAATTGCATTAAGAATTGTTCGAAAGTCCAGAGGGTCATGAGAGATAGGAGGAACCATTCTAATCTTTTCAACAACAATTCCTTTTCCTTTCCTTTTTTGTGAAGAGTTTTCTTCCTCTTCTCCTTGACTTGAACTTTTTTAATCTTTTCTTAAAAACAAAAGCTTTCACTTCTTCTTCATCATCCACTTCATCATCAATATCAATCTTTTCTCTTTTTTCCTTTTTCTAGGTTTAGTTCCCATTTTCTTTGGAGGTATAACAAATGTAGCTTTTATCTTACCTTTGGTTGTTTGTGTGGACACTGAGGGTTGTGGGACAACAATTAGAGAGGTTCTACCATATTTCCTTGGTCCTGGACTATCTTTTGGAAGTGTTGATTTGACCATTGAAGCATCAAGCATAGATTTGGAGAGCCACCCAGTATCTTGTAAAGCTCTTCTTTGTCCTTTATTGTATAGTATCACGGTGCACCTATTTCCTTAAGTACTTTTTCAACTTTCTTTTATGTAGCTTCATCACTTGTCTTCTTATAGATTTCATCCATGATTTCTTTTTATGTTCCAAATATTTTTACTTTATGATCCTTAGGACTTGACAACAAAACATCTATGTACCTTTGTACAAAATCATCCTCAATCTCATAAGGCAACTTAGTTATCCATATAGTTCTAGGTTCCACAGTTTCCATAAAGCAATGATCTTTGTATACCATAAAAGCTATTTCTTTTTCATATTTTTGGACCAAACTAGATGATATCATGTATCTACCTTGCATCTCATTTTGTATATTCTTGAAAAATCACCAATAGGAAGTGGTGTAATCTTGCATAGTTTGAAAAAATTTCAATTTTTATTTAATTTGTGTTGCTACCAAAGACAATTTGTCCTATATTTTAACTTTAAACCTAGGTAACTCATTTAGAAAGAATAAATTAAGGAAAGTGATTTGGGAGCCAAACCTGAAGTTATACTTGGTTTCCTTTGTATTTTTCAAGTTCTCCATCAACTCTTCCCTCAACAGTTTGCACAGATCAAAGTTGGAATTTTCTTTCACCATCTCAAGAGCAATATGAATCGCATTGGTGATGGTGAATTCTTCCTTGTTTGTGAAGTAGATTTTGTATGCAATTTTCATTGATGTGTACCAAACATCGGGATCAATAATATCTTTTATAGTTAAGGCCATTTTATCAAATTTAGCACCTGTGAGTTCCATAACTATTTCATTCTTTATAGATTTTAACATAGACACGGATCTAGGGTCACACGAACTAGTAACTACCCTGATAGCATCCTTTATGATTAGGTAGGGTTTTTCTATCCAAATGAAATTGTCATGAATGTGGCTTAGGATGATTCTTACCCATTCCTTGTTCTTGCAAAATTCTAGAGGTCTAACCCTTTTGTAGCAATGTTTGCATACTTTGGCTTATATACTCCATTTTCATTCAACAACTCTTGTCAAACCACTTCAAAGGATGAAGTGTGATCAATCTCATTCAATTGTGTATGTATGTAGATCCTTGTATCCTCACAATGCATGGAACCCATTGGGACTTTTGAAAATTCACCATCTTTATCCACTTCAAGTGCTTTGAATGGATACTTTTAGTATTTGGGCCTTGGCCTTTCAGTGACATCAACGACAATAGGTGTAGCCATGATTCTGATACTAGGGTTTATAAGAAAAAATAGATAAATACCTTTGAACACTGTTGTAGGGCTTGCACAATACTTGTTGAATAATTTCTCCACTTAGCTCTTGCACTCACTTGAGATAGTTTAAATGAAATAAATTTGATCAAAATGAGCTAAATATACCTAACACTAACCCTAGTTGCTCTGCAATAAATGTGTTTATTTTTTTTAGCAACTTTTGTCATTTGTAACATTGCAATGATCCATAATTATTTAGGATACCTCTAGAAAAAGAGTATTTTCTCTAGAAACATGATCAATCAAATTCATATCACTATTTACCAATATGTTAAAGATTTCAATATCTCGAATATTTCAAGGGTATGATAAGTTATGCAGTTGCAACTCCCCCTGAGTCAATACTCTCTCTTTAGTTACTGAAAGACCCATCTGCATCATGTTGAGGTAAAAATTCATTCCTTAATTCACATTCTTCCTTCTTCTACCAAACCTTGTTCATCTCTTTATTTATTTTGTTGACTAATGACATTCTTCCTTTGAAGAGCAAAAGATCTTACATTCTTTCCCTTGTAGAATCTTGCAATGTGTCCTTGTCTATTTCAATAATAGCAAATGATACTAGCTTGTGGAGAATAGTTTATTTTTCTCACATTGGATCTACACTCAACAACTTTATGACCGAACTTGTTGCATGAGTAGCAATAACATTGACCATTAATGATTGAGATTTCATACCATTATACCTTGGAGGCCTTAGATAATTCAAACTTATCTTTCTTTTGCACTCAACTGCCTTATGACCAAATTTTTTATATGCATAAAAATTACCTTTGAACCTGATAGGAGCAATTTTGGCAAGCTTCCTGAAGTTCACTTTCTTGTTCTGGATAGGTGTGAAATCACCTCCTTTCTTGTTGTCTTGACTTTCTTTTACATCTTTGAAGGATGTATCCTTTGTTTTTACATCTTCGAAGGATGTCTCCTTTGTAGATGCCTTGAGCATAGGAATTTTCCCCTTTTCAAAGCCAAGAGTGGATTTCTCTTTAGAGGGATTTTGAGAATTAATTAGTTCATCAAGAATTTCGAAACCTCCTTCAATTTCAAACCTTTACCAATTTTATCTTTTTCCCTTTCAAGTTCTTTTCTTAGAGTAATAATTTCTTCCTCAAGCTTTGAACATTTAGCAGTTTAATCTTGAAGCTTGGTATTCAAACAATATTTAATCCTTTTTCCTTCTTCAATCTTAACTTTTAATTCAGAGATCACAACTTCTACTTCCTTGAATTTATTTCCTTCTTCTATTTGACCTTTTAGTTTGCTAACTTCTTTTGATTCTTTTTCCTTTGTCTTCAATTTTTCAATTATCTTTTAATTTTCCAACATACATTCATATTTGATATTTTGCAACCTTGCTTCATCTAGATCCTAAAGAGCAGACCTAAGTTCACCCTCAAAATCAACTTCACATTCTTCCAGATTGATATCCCAACCTTCAAGTTCCATTGATTCTAGGTTTGGTTATGTGATGAATATATCATTGAACTTTTCCATAGACTCCATGTGTTCAAGTGTCGGATCTACCTTATTTGTTAGGATTATTCAAGGCACTTGGCTCTAATACCAATTGTCGAACAAAGCATTGTTGAGAGTGGGGTGAATCAACATATATAAAAAAGAAAACATTTCCATATGTAGATAACACATCACATCACATGAACTGAAAGAACAAAAGAAAGGAAAACATGCACCACATCAAAACACCAGTATTTTTACTTGGAAAACCCAATAAAGGGAAAACCATGGTGAGAGTTAACTCACAATATAAAAGCTCACTACTTAAAAAGGATTTACAAAGAAGTTTACGACTCACTGCCTATTGACTTGCAAACACAAAAGCAAAGAAAACTTGAGGAGAAATATACAAAAGACCTGATGAGACTCACTATCTCAGAGTAGGGTACATGAAAATTATGATAAGAGAACTAAGACTTGAACTGTTGTAGATGAGGCATCTGACTTATGCTGGCATTGCAATTCCTTTTTCACACATTTACATCTTCATACTGATTTTACACACTTCATGTTTAACACTCTGCTCAATTCACATTCAACTCCTACATCACTCTTCACAAATAATTTTCCCTTCTATATATATATATATATATATATCCTCCATAATGACTCAAAACTCCAATTAAGTCAGCTCCAAGATGACCATTGGATGAAACAATTGACATTGTATGGGTCGACTCCAAAACACATCCAAAGTTAAAGGGATTTAGTTGTGGATCATCATACGCTATGTCGAGGCCCAAGAGAAATTCCACACACTCTCCAAAATAATATTAACTAATCAAGATCAATCACAAGTGAAGAAAACAAGTCATGTCAGCCCGATTAGACAAGTACCATCAATATTATTATTACTTGACTTCACACCACCGGGGAGATACCAAAAACATCATGCAGATAAAGATATGAACAATGTAGGTAATCTTCAATATCCCTACAATCTCTTCCAAAAATATTTGATCATTAAATGTTGGCACAACTAAAGAAGCTTACTAAAAATGCAGAAACAAAGCATTCTAGATCAATTGTAACACAATATTAAATGAATATTAAGCTTGCAGATCTCCAACACACTTGATACTATTAAATAATGTGTATTGATCACTACTGATCATTTCCTCAAAGTTGTAAGTTCAAACCTGCATCTTTAGATAAATGCAAAGCATTTCAATCAACCTTTATCATTGCATTGCATTGTTAGGGCACAAACCGAAACACTATTAGCTATAACTTTGACTGCTTAAAGTGTGAGGACTTTATTTATTGGATATAATATTTGCATATCATGGTCATCATTTCATTTGAACTGCAAGACAAAATCTTTCACAATGGATGCATGCAAACCAAAAATACATGATACTACCTTAAGGTATACATAGTTTGTGCCTTATCCAATCTTCTACCGTACAAGAATCTAAAATTATATCAATATAGACATATTGTAGACACATTAGGACATGGGTATCATCCTTCACAACATACTTAGATCACCATTCTTCCTTATACTTCCCTACATGTATTCCTCAACTCATATCAACTTATGCAGCAACTAACTCTGGAGAATGTGCATACTTCAATAACACATCTTGACATCAATGACAACACTTATTTCCAATAATTTGTGTGCCTCTTTCCACCCTTTGAATAATATGCTTGCTAATATTCAAACCTTACAAGGTGTTTTGAGAGAAAATATTGATAAGCTAGAGACAAACATGAATAATATTGGTAATAACCAAGATAGTATTGTGGCTTCCCTTACTTCAATTATAGGCCTCAATAAATAGGTGATGAGGAGCTCTAAAACCAACATAACAATGTTCCACTCATAGAGAGAAAATAAAGAAATAAAACCAGTACATGCCTTCTTTCAATAGCCTTAAAGATAAAGCAATATGGGTTAGAATCATAAGGTTATAGAAAAGGTGGACAACATTCCTATATCAAATAAGGTGAAGCTAATGGTGGATGAACTGGGCCACCAACTCTAATTCTATTTATTTCATTCCCTATAAACAATAAAAGTGCATTTAACCTTTCCTAGTATAATTCTATAAACTCCTCTAGAAGTATGAGTTCTCTTGCTTGGAACTATTCCCTTGAATTCCTATATTCATTAACTTTGTGGATCTTACTATGGATCTCCACTTTCTCTAGATCTTATTCCTTAATGGGTTCTTCAAGGATTTGTAAGTTTGTATGGATCTCACTTTACACTATATTAATCTAATCTTCATTTATCCAAAGACATATAAAGTATGAATGTCAAGTGAGGGAGGAAGAAGATCACATGAGATGCTTTTTTTTATCATATCTACTTTTTCTTGTTTTCTTGTTTTCTGTTTGATTCATTAAAAGATATTATTTTCACTTGAGTTTGATTATTGTGTGACTTGTGACGTTATTGATTTCTTCAATTTTATTTTCTTTGTTTTGATGATGATGTGTCTAATTAATCTAAACACGTGAGAAAAAGAGTCTATTCTATCTTTTGGAGATTTTGTTGAAATCAAATTTAATCTATTTGTAATTTTTGAAGAAAAATACATTATATAAATTCAATTTTTAGGAGTTTTCATTTTTTTTGTTGGAGCATTGGAACCTCTAATTTTTTAGTTCTATATTTTGAATGTTTTCAATTTTCTTGAATACATCATATTGGGATCAAGATTTTTTAAAGAAAATAAACAAAGCTAAAACAAAAAAAATTACTATTCTAATAAAATAACAACAATTTCTACTCTAACAAAAAATAAAACTATGTAAATTTGAGTTTTCTAATTAATAATATTATCTAGAACTCTAAGAAATGAAATGAACCTATGAATGTAAGGAGCTAAGTGCAGAAATAACTCTCCTAACGCCAAAACCTCATGGAAGAATGCAGAGATACATTTAAATTTTCAATTACAGCCCAATTAAGATACACTTGAAAGCAATAATAGAAATAGAGAAATAACATACACAGATGGACACCAGATTTACGTGGGAAAACCCTTACGGGAGAAAAACCCACCACACCAAGAAAATTCCTTTGTATTACAGTAATAAGAATTACATATAGAGATCAGACTTATCTTTCTAATGTCAGTTTAACAAAGATTCACAATGATCAACCTTGCTTCGAATATTCAACACTCGTAATTACATTCATCAGATCACTCATTGAACTGATCATCCAACTGCTCATGCAACCATCGAACCATTCATTGATCCAATTGTTCATCATCTGCAACTACAGAGTATATCCATGTCGCCCCTGTCTATTGAACTTCCTCACAGAACTGCCACAACAGACTAACTTCCAACGATTCCCATTCAGCTTCTCTGATTGGTCGAAGACACACCACATAGGATGGTCTCCCAATTGGTCAAAGGCGTTCACAATGTATTCACATGTCGGTGAGACTAACCGGTGGTCTCCCCTTAATGCCACAAAGCCCCGACTGCTGATATCACCAAGAGTCAATATTATTCTGAAAGAGGTTGGCTAATCGTGAAGTTCATAAATGTATATCGCCAAACTTTTGTCACCAAGACCTCATACCGATGATCATCACTTGTATTGCTATCGCCAAGACAATCGCTATTCGATGAGACATCATACCGAAGTCCCAAAGTCACATAGACGTTAGCTTTCCATTCGGTGAGACTATCGCTACTCGCCAAGGACATCACACCGATGTTCACAAGTTATTTCGAAGTGTCCAACAGTCAGCAAGACTTACCGCTATCGCCAAGAGATTACACCAAGCCTTCATGTCATATCAAAACAAACAATCATCGGTAGGACTTACCACTATCGCCAAGAGGTTACAGCGATGTTCATACCCATTGGCGAGAGAACCAACCGTCGGCGAGACTTCTTACCAAGGCTTCCATGTTACCCCGATGAGCATCAAACCCAGACAAACATATGTCGTGCTAAGAGTTTATAGCCAAGCTCTGTTAATTCCCAAGACTCCAAGTGAATACTTATCGAATTTCGGTTTCCATGAGATATACCGAATCCGCCCAAGTTCTCCTCGAAACCTTTTGTCGCTCGTAGTCTCCCAATATTCGATAAGAATGGCCTGTCACCCGAGATCTCCCCACTTAGCGTAGGGTTATAAAGCATCGACCCAAGTCACAAATGACAACACCGCAAATGACAAGACAAGAAAGCAATGTTCCCGCGGACTGGTAAAAATCACAAGGTTACTAAACCGCCACCGGCCGCATTGCAAGGAATGTCACAATCGACTTGGTTTCCTTTAGAGGCTTCAAATTGCGGAGATTGAGGCACACATTATTTCCAACATGAAGCTTCAAAGAATATTTTTGTGGTTCTTGTGTCAACTAGTGCCTTTAGGATCCAACTTATTTTGTATTCTCAATTGTAGTAATCTTGTTCTCCTCCTTGATGAAAATTGGGATAGAGGTGTACTAGTTGTGGAAAAGTGGAAATTATGTTGAAAGTAGAGGAATGTTTGAATCTTCTTTGTAGAATTAAAAATGCATGAGAAGTCTTATAAGATCATAAAGATGCTATGGTAATATATTTAACTAAAGTTGATTCACAAAGGGAATGAGATATTCTAGCAATGATTTAGCTATAATGTAGAAATGATCAACCTCCTAGATGCCAAAGGAAAGGGAAGTATAAATAGGAAAGAAGATTCTCAATTATGGGGAATTCATTGGTAGAAAATTAGAGAAATGAGAAATAGATAATTGAAGAGATGATTGAGATTCAATTAGGAGAAGCAATGGATCAACTACAACTAAAAATAACTCTCAATCACAAACAAAAATAGTGGATAAATGGCAAAAATTGAAGAAATAAAGTGTCTCAAATAATGATATAATTTCCCCTTTCAGGGGTCTTGGTTGTCCCTTTTAATAGGGTTGTTTTCCTAAGTGGCTCTAAAATTTAAACTACTTTACTTGGGAAACCCTACAGTATCTTAAGTGACCCTCTAGTCAAAGGTATACAAAGGGTATTTGGAGGCTTGCAAGTACTTGTATCCTATTTGGTGGGTTGAACAAGATGATAAGGGGCTAATAAGGATGAGGGAATTATCAAGTTAGAAGAAAGTTGAGAGGTAACACGTTTCATACCTCCTGGTTCATGAGTTGGACTATCATGCCATCACCAATTTTCCACATCAACACATACAATTTTGGAAAAATATAAGTACCACGTTGTATACTTTCAAATATCATAATTTGGGTTCAATAGGATACTATAATTTGGAATTGAATCCTATGATTTTCTCATCTTCATTCTTAGATGTGTAGATGTAGTTTTCTTTAAAATTTAAATTAAATAATGAATTATATATTATGTTATAAAGATTTATATTATTAAGGATTAGAATTGTTGGTGTAGGTTTTTATTTTCCTAGTGGGTTAATTTATTTTCCCTTCGTCCTGGGTTTTTCCTACACTTAATTAATCTTACTTAGGATAGTAAAGTGAGTTTATTACTAAGAGATAAGTGATGTGTTGTCCCCTTCCTTAAAGGGTGGAACACTTTGCACTTTTGGTGGCATCCTCTATTTTTGGTGGTCCATCTCCACTTTTTGTGGTTGATTCCTATTGGTTGGATTTTCCACCTACCTCATCTCCTTAGTTCTATATAAACTCACTACCTAGCTTGTATTTGAATCTTCATGCATAGACCTTCATGCAATTTTT
>VDFB02088732.1:0-25736 GCA_007258455.2 Sequoia sempervirens | reverse complement strand
CGCTAAAACTATGACCTTAAGATTTTTAAGACAGAAAAACTATCTTATTCTGTGAAACTCACTTGGTCTTGTATCATATTGGATGGCTGGTTGTGGAATGTATTCTGGATGAATTCTCTGGCTATGATTGTGGTGTTGTCTAAGAGCTCTTCTTTGGAAATATGTTTGTGAATCTAAGGGAGCTACAGCGTAGTCGTCTGTATAACCTCTAGAGAAATCGTGATACCTATGAATAAAAGTTCTATGTTGGAGTAGAACTTTCCTGCTTTGATACAAAAATCTTTGTTTTCTTAGGAGTTGCTTGTATGCAAGTGTTCTCTTTGGTTTTCGGATTCGTTTGGCAAGAGATCTCTTGACAAACTTAGTGGATACCCAATCTCGAATCATGAGAAATCCACAAGTGTTTTAAGGATTTTGTGATGATCTTATCTGAGTTTGATGATAGAAAACACAGCAATCAAGAATAGAATGGTTGTATTTAAAATCCTAGAATCTTAAACAAGTAGTGTATGTTCTTAAGAATCAATGATTCTTCTTGATTTTCACTGGTTTGATAACAAGATAAGACAACTCAAACAGACTCACTCCTAGAGACAAAAGGTCATCGTTATATACTCGAACAGCCCACAGCTTGGAATTGTGTCGACTCACACAGCCATGTCACCCCCTAGAGGGCGCCCGTGTTTTTGTCTTTTTCAGGTGCGTACTCAGAGTGACGGAAGTGGATACCGGATCCCCTGAGCAAACAGTCCTTGGCAATTATATGGTGAGTGCTTGAGGGTAGATTCTTCCCCGCCCCTGCACCGCCGAGTATTACAATATTTGGAAACTGACAAGCGTGCTTCTATTTCTAGGTTCTTAGATAGGGTTTCCGTTCGGAGCGGCAAATGGATAAACTCCCTCGAGAGACCTCCCAATCTTTAAAACAAAGATTTTGGGGATGGTTATCCTGCGCACTTCCGTTGAAAGAGGGTTTCCCCAAATTCACATAAATTTTAAAGTGAGTTGGAATACCATGGCTTTTGGCTGTCCCCACTCAGGTCGTTCCCGTAGGGTGAGTACTTTTTCCCACTACGGCAGGCCTGTCTAAAGGTTTTAAGAAAGCATAAAATTGCATAAAGTAAATGGTGAGTATGGTATTCTGATGCACCCAGTCAAGGGGAGAGCATAAACCTATCACCCAATCACAGCAAAATGTTGTTCTTTTTAAACCCAAAAGACAAATGATTTACTTCTAATGGAGATATTGCTCCATGACAAGCAAGATGTTCAATTTTAAAACCTCAAAAAGAAGTGTGATGTTTCTATCATAGGATTGGTAAATTTTACTCCATTTCTATCCTATGATTGGTAAATTTTAACCATTTCTATCCTAGGATTGGTAAATTTTATTGTTTCTATCCTAGGATTGGTAAATTTTAACCAAATAGAAAAGACAGAAATAAAAACTGGCCGCGGACGCGTCGGATCCAGATGAAAGAAATGCTTTTAAAGAAGAAAAAGTGGCGCGCTGGAATAGAAACCAGGCACGCTGTAACAGTAACCGTGCGCGCTGGAACAGAAACCCAGCGCGCTGGAACAGTAACCGAGCGCGCTGTAACAGGAACCCGGCGCGCTAAAACAGAATCCCGGCGCGCTGCAAAAACTCTCGATCCCGCGAAAACTTTCATGCCGATACCTGTACGACAAGATTTTCAAAAAGTTAGCAAAATACGGGGTATTGCCCCACGGTGGGCGCCAAATTGTAAGCTGTAGAATGGGGGAAACAAGCTAAACTATGCATCTACACTTCTAAATAAGATAATTGCATCTAAAACTTAATAAATTTAAACTAATTTAAACTAGAAAGCTTCAGAAATCTATCCTATTGCTCTCTAACTCTAAAGACTTCTCTAATTTACTTAGCTCTCAGATTTGTAAGCTAATAAAACCATTAAAGTGACACTTAGAGAACGAGAAATGAATTATTCTACTCTAATATGCTCTAAATGTGCAAATTCTATTCTAATGGCAGCCATGACTGCAAATGCTGGATGCTAGATGAATGTTGGATGAATGTTCGATGAATGTTCGATGATTTGGATGCTTGAATGCTTTGGAAACCTGCAGAGTAAGATTGCATAAATTGGATCCTTTTTGTGTAGCCCAAGAGCTGTATTTATAGCTTTCACGGCAGCACAATTGCACAGGAAACTGGGATGAGGGGCTGTGATTTCCTCTGGAGAATCCAAAGGCATGGGATGAGAAGAAAGAGCTGATCATGGAGAATGGTTTCTCCCCATGAAAACACCAGGCAAGATAAGAGGGAAGGTGGGTGGAAGGTTGTTGAGAGAACTTCCTGCAAATTTTCCCTGAAGCATTTCTCGTGAATGGCAGTGCCATTAATTTGATTGGTGAGAAATAAATATTTATTGGTGAGGGAATAGTGCAAACTTTATGCAATAAATTTAAATAATTTTAATTTATTTAAATTTAGCAAAAATGAGGAATAAATAATTTAATAAATCAAACTATAGGGTTTGTTTTTATTAAATTAAAGGAGAGTGATAATTAAATAAAAGATTTTTGACAATCTTTATTTAATTAAGAGGAAATGTGAAATTAAATAACACGAATTATTTAAATTGTGTATTCAATTTTAAGATACAAGAAATAATGATAATAATTAAATAAAATAAAGTTTTTAATTTTGTTTATTTAATTAAGAGAGAATTAATGTGATAAAAATGATAATAATTAAATAAAACAAAGTTTTTAATTTTGTTTATTTAATTAGGAGAGAAAAATAGAAGAATTAATAAATGAACTTAATATAAATAAATATTTCTATTTATTTACTAAGTAGAAGAATTTAAGATTAATTAATCAAATAAGTCGTATTCAATTAATTAGATTCTCCAGACCATTTTTAGGTGTCTACAATATAAGGGTAGAATCACAAACTTGTGTCACACTTTATAAAGGAATCAAATGACACAAGGAAAAAGTTTCAACTTCGACTTCATAAAAGTGGCCTTTATGTTTTGAATTTCAAAATGATGTAAACTAATGAAATGTAGAACTTTTGATGACGTTTATACATGTAATTTTTAAAAGATTTTAAAAATTGGTTTCATATATTTTTTATAAATTTAAGAGAAGAATTTTAATTGCTGAGAATTCCAGTAAAAAGTGAGGTTGATGGGACGTCACAAAAAAAGGAGCAAACAATTTTTTCCCCTAATTTTTCACCCCAAATAGCTAACTTCAATATCTAGTGCATGGAAAATAAATTAATTTTTGATGAATATCTTATTTGTAATAATATTTTGAAGTGAAACTTCACCAAAACATCATAATTTTCATGGGATGTCAACTTTTTTCTATTTTTTTAATTTAAAAAAAATAAAATAACCATTTTGAAGAGGATTTTCTCCTCTAGTGCACCAAGTATTTTTTTTTTTTTTTTTGGATATGCTTTGATATATATATTTTAATTTATAATCAACCTCATCTCTAATTATAAAAACCTACTTACAATAAATTTTTTTTAAAATCATAATAAAACTAATCAATGTATCAATTTTTATAGATTCTAGACTTTGAGCTCTACAAGAGGATATTTTTATATTTTCATGAAATTGCCTCTAGTTGGAGAAATTCAAATTTGAAGTTGAAGGTTTTTGAATTTTCCCCAAAAGAGGGGTTAAGCTGCCACATAGGCAACCACATACATGATTATGATCGAAAGAGTTTCGATCGAGACCTTACATGTAAATTGAGGATCATTCCAAATTTTTAAAGGAAAAATCTTGATTTTATAATTTTGGGTGAAAGTGTTTCACTTGAAACTATATGTGCCACATATAGGCCACATGATTTTAAGCAAAATTATTTCACTTGAAACAGTTTAGGGAAAAATTGTTTTTCCTGAAACTATTTAGGACAAAACTATTTCACTTGAAACTATTTAGTTGGCCAAAAGTGTGACACATGTTTGTGCTTTTACTCATAAGGTGTGCAAAAGTTTGTGATATCAAGGATGAACAATAAACTAGTTTCTTTTTTGATTTATTCCCATTCTATTCTGACTAATGTTATTTAAGTTACCAAAAAAAAATTAATGAGAATGACGCAGACATGGCTACACTTGGTGAAAATTTTAAAACAAATATTAATGCAATAAGTTATTCAATGTGAACACCTTACCCTTGATGATTGAAAAGATAGTGTTCATGTGGATGCATATGAAATACTATCCCTTGGTGCAATAATTATAGTCTTCCTCATGTAGAATGTGCTTTTATTTGGTCACAAAAAAATGTTGTAATGATCTAGAAGAAGATATGTGTCATAGTTCTGGTTTTAATAGTACATATTATACATTAGATTGCCAAAGTGAGAATCAAATAAAGATGTAATAGGAATTTGGTTCTTCACTTAAGGAGTCTCAATATAATGTTTTTGTGCTATTGATAGGAATTGTAGTTTCATTCATACTTGTGATTCATATATTGAAGAGTTCATTAACGCACATGAAAGTGAAGTATGCTAGCTTGTTATCCAGGGTCTTGATGAGGATGTTGCTAATTATGAGGCTTTCCTTATTGAAGGTGTTCCTTCAAATATTGTGGATAATGGTATACTTGAATTGGAGTCTTTTGTGCATATCCAACATACTAATAATGATGGTGTTGAGTAGCAAAACATATTGGAACAAGAAGATCAACTTTTTGCTCAACTTGATAGTATGCATGAGCTAGATGCATTCCAATTTGGAGTGCAAGATGATTTCCTTCTTTGTGTTTAGGAGGGTTGTGGTTAGGTATAAGTTTATTTTCCATGTGAATTAGATATATTTTATTTTTTATTCCATTAAAATAAGGAGGTCAACAAGTATGAAAACAATGCACTCATGTTTGAGGGAGATTTAATTTTTTCCATGAGTTTCATTTCTTTTGATGTTGATCTAGTTTTTTAAGTTTCACCCTTATTTTTGTGTGTATACATGATGAATCATGCATAGGTCCAACACTTATTATATATGGTTTCCTTGTAGCAAGAAATATTATGGTTAATTAGCTCTTCACTTCTTTTGTAGTGTTCATAAGTTTTTGATGGGACCAAAAACCCAGTACAAAATGGTTTTGAAGGGATCTGCAACCCCATCAAAGCAAGGAAAGTTGCAATAAAGATAAAAAACATACAATCAATAGCCCAACAGTAGCTGCAAAAAGATGAAACATGACTACATCAGTTGCACATTCAAACAAGCAAGGACCAGGAGCCTTTTACAACCTAGTTTTAATAAGGACTAGAAACCCATAGAAACGTAAAGAACTCGCCTGCATCTTCCAAGCATCAGCATACCAACTGCTTATGGGAAACAACACAGAGCCAAAAGAAATCTTTAAATTAATGGTGTAGAACACCATCATACCCATAGTAAAAAAACTCACGCAAATCCAACACACCCATCTCAGAAGGGTAGTTGGACACCACAAAAAACCATAGGATCCCAAAACTCATCATACCACAGCCTCCCACCATGAAAGGGAAGGCAGTAGAAAAACAAAAAAAACCCAATAACCCAACAACACAAGCTCACCTGGTACCAGGAGACCAACTCAACCTCCACCTCTAAAGGAGAGAGCTCCCCTCTACTAGAGAGGATACCACAACCAACTAATTTGCCGCAGCCAATAAACTCCAACCCCCTCAACCTCCACCTCCATAGGAGAAGCGACCACCTCAATAGGATCAACAGCCAAGGGAACCAGAGACCTTCACCATCCAAGTCCACCTCAAGAGGAAAGGAACCCACCTCCATAGGGTCTAAGGAGAAAACCAGTACAACAGCCAGAAAAGCAACGGTAGCATCCTTCAGAAACCTCTGAACTAGGAAAAAGTTGTGGAAAAAAATATTAAAACCAAAAAATAGCCACACACGAAGGTTGAAATACAATTGGGGATTTAGGAAAAGCATGCAAAGAAGCCCAGCCAAAAGCCACAAACCAGAACCAAAAGTAAATTGGGAATGAGAACACCCAACTAAAAGAACACCTTCAAAAAATAGAGCAACACAACAGCATAAAGGAAAGCCAAAAAGGGGCAAACCCACACGAAAAATCACCAGCAACAGGAACCCCCTCCCAAGAAGGGACAACACACCTGACAAATCCATAAGGAGAATCAACAAAAGCATCTCCACCCAAAGATAAGAGAAGCATCCACAAGAAACAACCAAGAGAAAGCCGCCATAAACAGCTGCTAAAGCAACAAGCCACGAATCACTAGGAAAGCCAGTGACCCAACAAAACAAAGGAGGGTCTGACCACCAAAAGAGCAGCACCAAGCAAGGAATAACAAACCCGAGAGTTGCACGAGCCATCCATGAAGGAAGAAGGAAGATCCAGTCAGCAAGAAAGACCCACTTCATCGATGCCTTAGGGAATATTGGATTCATGTGCATAGAAAACTCCAAACAAGAGCTCCCCACACAAATGTCACCCAACAAAATGAAGCTCAAGAACAGGGTAGGGACTAACCCAACCGACCAAAGCCACCCAACCACATAGGAAGAGAGGGAAATGATAGAGAAGTCGGTCCACAGATAACTCCCATCTACCATAGTCCTCAAGGAATCATCCTCAAAGGCCATTGTGACCAAAGGAAAAGAAGATAGAAGCTCCTCCACCAAAGGTAGAGAAGCCCTGAAGATCTCGCCAAACAACAACCAAATAGCTGCAGAGGGAAAGAAAGGAGACACCACAGCAACAGGAGACTGCAACACCTCTATCGCCCACAAGTCTGCATCAAGATCATCTTCTGCTTCACCACCATCGACAGAGGAATTCAAATTTCCTCCCCCTGCACTTCCCGCCCGCTCTTGCTCTCACCATTTTCTATTATTTTTGGGGTTTCAAAATGAGTAGTGTTCATAAGTTGATGCATATGGATAAAAGGATTTATTTATTTTATTTGGGTGGTGAATATAAATTGTTTGAGGGAGATCAACCTCTTTAATATGATTTTCTTTGATAGAGGCTAGTAATTTTGGTACTTTTTCCATGGCCCCTTTCCATGGGTCTTCATGTAGGGTCTATTATGTAATTATGTTAGTAATTTTTACTTACAACCATATCTTCAAGTTCTTTGTGATTCCATGTAATTGGTTGCAAGTTATTCCTCCCTTGTATATGTTCATGTCTTTATTTTGTGTTGTGTTTTGTGCAGTATATATCATGGTGTGTTTGTACATTCATGATCATGGTTTGATCATTATCCAATGTATCTATCTTGGTCTCCTTATGATCAACTATTTTGGTATACTCCTAGAGATATCTAGATTCTAGCCATGCTTGCAAGAGACACATGTCCCAATCAAATCCTTTTGGGACTCAATATAGTAAGGCCAAATATTGTTTGAATCCCATTACTTTTATTTCCATTTCCCTATTTTTTCTAATCAATTATACTTGATCTTGTAGACACTTAAAATTGACTAATGCTTCCTGTCATCACATCACACTAATCATTCTTCCAATCTTAATTAATCTAATGTCATCTTCTATAGTTAAATGTTTTTTAATTATTTCTAAATTTTCCCTCCACTATTAATTAAATAATTCTGGATTATTTAATTAATTCATATTATCACTTATTCTTCTATGATTAATTGACTAATTAATCTTTTTCTCCTCAATTAATTAAATAAATCATTATTATTTAATTAATCCCCCATCATCTATTTCTCCAATTAAATAATTATTTAATTATTCTCCAATTAAATAATTATTTAATTATTCTCCAATTAATTAATTATCTATTTATCCATTTGCACTTGTATTTAATTATTAATTACCCATTCATTTCCACCTCATTAGCCGATTAAGACTTACTTTCAGTCCACTCAATCAATCCAACCAAATCCCACTCACTTCAAGTTCACTGATCCAGGGAGGGAAGAAGGTAAGCCCTTATGCAACTAGAGACTTAGTTTCCCCCTTCGAGAGTGGAGCCATGCATTTTTGGTCTTCTACGATATTTTATTGATGAGCCTTTGCTAGTGGGACACACCTTTTATACTAGTTAGGTGGTACTTCTTGGAGTGTCTTATTTGAATTACCTTTAACACAACACAACGAGTGACACAGTCCCTAACACATTCCATGTCACAACTCCTTGGTTCTACACCTAATCCATTTAACACGATAAACATATCTTCAAATTCATTTGGAGGATCAAGTGCCACAAACACCATAGTGTCAAATGTATTTGGAACATCTAGGGCCTTGAACACCACGTTATCAAATCTTTTTGGCACAAATAAAAGGACTAGAGTTCATATTCATGGAACTAACACAAACACCCATGTGCGATAAGGTCCTAATATAAAGGTTCCCCAACAAGTAAATACAAAAGGTTCCTTCCAAGTTAATAGTCAATATACACAAGGTATAAACACTTCCAATCCTCTCCAAATGCAATCCAATATCAACACCTCATACGTCACACCACAAATCCAAATTCCAATTCCAACTCAAACTTTCACACCACAAATCCAAATTTCAAACACAACTCAAACATTCACATCTCATATCAACACCAACATACCATCCCATGCAAATGTTGGATCGCTAAACATGAGTTTAGGACCTTACCAAAATGTAGTTGTAAACGCCATAGGCACAACACTCACACCATATGATTTCCTAGCCAATCAAATGTTGGCCTTGCAAAAGCAAGTAGAAACCATGGCAGTGTCAAATAAGAATACTTACTCTACCCAAGAGTTATGTCCTTGCCCATTTGATAGGACATTATACATACCTCCTCTTCCTCCAAATTATGTCATGCCAAATTTACCAAAATATAAAGGAAGAGGAAACCCCATCGAGCATGTGAGGGAATTTCATACAGCCTTGATTGACATTGATTTTGAATAAACATACTTAATGAGACTATTTCCTAAGAGTCTCATATGACATGCTTTAGAATGGTTCGCCCACCTACCAATAGACATACAATCATGGGACAAACTTGTTGAAAAATTTATCACCCACTTTTCCTTCAATATCAAAAATGATACCACTATTTCTACCATATGTCAAACAAAACAAGAAGAGGATGAAGCTTTCATAACATTCTTCCAGAGATGGAGAAGCTTAGCTAGCTGTTGTCCTATTGAAATTCCTGAAAAAAATAGAAAATTATCATGTTCATACAAAACCTGAACACAAAGTTAAAGTATGCTATAGAAACCCATTATTGTTCCACATTCACTGACCTTGTTGAAAAAGGGGCCATACTTGAGAAAACCCTTATCGCTAAAGGGGAAATTAAAACTTATACCAAAACACAAAATGCCCAAGGAACATCAAATGATAAAAATATTTTTTGTTCCCGTAACAAGAATGCAACAAACGATGGAGTCGTAAATGTGAAAGCTGTGAACAAAATAGGTCCCATATTGTCTCTCAAAGCACCCAACACAAACAATAACACACCATATGTTTCCAACCAAACAAATAATGTGATACAAAATAATCAAGAACGGGGACCCCTAAGACAACCAAGGAAATACCCATGAAGACAATACACTCCTTTACCAGAATCAATTGAATTTGTCCTAAAGAAGCTAGTACAATCAAACATCATACAACTCCCACAACCCAAACCATATGACCTAGGACAATTCAAACCCTCTTGGTGGGATGACAATGCCTTTTGTGATTACCATCGCATCAAAGGGCATAAGACCTTGTCATGTCATTAGTTGAAGAACATGATTCAAGACCTAATTGAAAACAGTAACATAGAAGTTGAGGGACAAGAACAAAATTCCAATAAACACCATATGATTTTCAAGAATCCATTGCAAGACCATGGAAAAACCTCCAGTTTGGGTCAAAAGACAAAAAACAATGCCAATTATACCAATGCCTCTTTTGACTACACAATTATTAACCACATCCAAGTTGCTGACAATCATATTAACACAATCACCATTAAGAAGCAACTTGAATGCGTTGTTACTACCTGCAGGGCTAAGGTTATGTTGGTGTTTTTTCCAGTACACCCTTAGAACTCTCTAAAGAGTAGCCAACTCCTATAATAAAGAATTCTCAAGAGGAATGACCAACTTAATGAGTGAAAGCTTTGAAGGTTTTCACTCCTTCACTTCAGGCTCTGTGGGACCTAGGAGGGTGTTCCTAATTGTGTTCCATTTTATTTTCTTAGTGAATAACACATCAAATCACAGATTGGTTCCTATGAGGAGTAAACAACATAATTTACCAAAAGGTTGGCTAATCTTTAAGTAAATAACCATTAATTCACTAGGAACAGGGAAATACTTCAAGTACATGCCTCATGGTAAACAAATTTTAAGTGATTTATGTTCTAATCCCGAATCCATGATCTGGTATACTATTATTTTCTTTTAGATTGCAAATACCTTAACAAATAGATCAATGTCTCATTGATTGGGCAATGGAGTCACACATCTTACAATCAGTAATATAGAAATTTTTTAACTCTGACATTTTGGACTATTTTCATAATGCCTTACATTATGAAAACTCATTGTTCCTAAAGCATTACTTCTTACCAGATCCTTTATAAATTCTCACAAATTCATGACCTCATTTGAGCATTTAATTGATTATTTGAACCAAGGCATAAACAAGGACATACATTCAAACAAAATATTTGATGATGAACATAATATTCTTGATATTTCATTCAAAATTTGCAAAACAATTTAAATAAGGAGTGTAAATTCTTTATGCATAAGATTTGTTTTGATATCAGTAATTTCTATGAAACTATTTTAAGATTTACATATGTATAACTCAGAGCCAAGACATTCGACTGTTCTATTCACTGTATTCTTCCTAATTTCTACCCTTTGTACATATTGGACTCAAAGATTCAAAAAAATAGAACCATTGCAAATGAGCCATGATATCCCTTTTATAATGCAAGGGAGCAAACAAGCTTCTGACTCAAAATGCAAATTACATTTCAAAAAATATTTCATTTCAACTCAAATTTGGGATGCATTTCAAAATTCCCTACATGTTGAATTTACAGTCACATGTTGAAAATGGGGAAGCAAAACCTGTAACCACCATCAAAAAGGGAAATGCAAAGTGCCACCAAAATTCCCTTTAGCCTCCAGCTAGGCCACATATCCAACGCCCACGTTGCTAAGAAACTACACAATCAACATGAAAACCCCAAAAAGACAGTACCACCCACGGAGAACAAGAGTGACCACCATAATAATTTATCAAAAAACACAAAAATTGTAGAACCCACACATAAATTCTATTAACCAAAGGCACGACCAACACCAACACCCATCCCATGATACACACGCCCACTTTGTGTCATTGCAAGAGAAGGAGACTAAACTTCTACTCCTTCCTCGTCCCTGTCCTTTCTAGGAACAAAACCATCATGTCTGCTTGGAGTCTTGACAACCAACAGAGGAACAAACAACACCTCCACTCCATGGACCTCGGTTTGGTTGAGCGTCATGAGATATTTCATATAACCAAATTCTATCTCCGTAGCGCTCTCTGATGGGCTATCGGTGACATCAATTGGTGAATTCTACCATCCAAAGGAACCGCGTCCATATCTAACCTTCCTGCAAGCTCCAGGGGAAAACTGTGCAAGTTCCTTACCCTTCTCCTCTGTCTTCTCAACATAAATTCTTTGGTATTGTAGCCTCCTGCTACACCTAGAAGGAACACTCACAGACCTTTCGATAGGGGTTTCTCTTCTGCAATTGGAGCACATTCATTCGTCTCGTGCCCAAAAGCATCACCAAGAAAATTCTGTGTGTTGAGCCTAGGTGACCTCCTTACAGGTACCTCAGACTTGACAGACTTACTCGTCTTCAATGCCTGGTAATCTCTCAAGCTCACAATTGAAAAATCCTTGGTCTACACAAACTTAGAAGGATGCTAAATACTAAATGTAGTGGTGAGAGTGACAACCACTTCATTCATATTTACCAAGCAATTCTGATGATGTTTTCTCATCCATGTTGGTGTCACACGCTTAAGGGATTAATTAATGGCTGGCACCAATCTCTTCACCGTTAACAATCCAAGTACTTGGAGATTTGCAAATCACTCTGTATAATGGATGGGAATTAATTCCTTGCACACACAAGGACTTGATTCGATCATTTCTGAGGAGAGCACACCATTAATGCTTCAATGGTTGCAAAATAGAAATCACTATCATATGCATGCGTTGTTGATTTTGAATATACATCGTTGATCTATGAGTGAGATGGATAATTAAGTGGCCTAGATACGGTCAAATCGGGTTTGAAAACCTAGAACCACAACTCATCACCTTTTGGCCAATAAGAAAGATCTGACTAGGCACCAAGTCACTCATTCCATGGGATCCGTTTTTCTTTGCACTGCGGTTGAGAACACTACATGTCACCATTTCGCACACCACATAAGTTGTTAGGTAGGAATTAATCATGTTCCATGAGGTGTGCAATGAACGAAAGGGATTACATCACAATCCATCATTACAACCATCAATTTCACTGCCATCAGTTATCAGGCGTTGGTACAAAGTTGGGTTCTATTCGACAAGCACACATGTCAACATCTTGCAAACCTCACACGCTTCAGGATGACTCTTCATTAAAGCCCGCACAATGTGTGATGGGCGGCAGGGATTCAATCCTTAAATTTGACAGCTCCTGTCCTTGCACACACTTAACATTAGTCATAAAAGGGGCCATAACTAGGCCAACGATGATAAGAGCCTTAAGGGTGTCGACTTAAAAAATTTTAAACATTGTTCGCACAACTTAGGAAAAGTTTGGAATGGGAGGAAATGCATGGTGACCATTTGTCCTAATTGAAGGGGTCAGTAACCCAATGTGTTTGAGGGCTCAGGTTATGACTTACATAACCAACAACCGATAGGAATAGGTCATTGCAAAATTATAACAATGGAGGGTTTTCAAGTATGATGTTCATGAATTTATGGCTTGCAAACCAAAACAAATGGCCCAACCTAGGTTACAAAACATTAGAAAATCATGATCCAAGTATGATTTTCCTCATAATCTTGCAAGATTTTAAAAGCTCCATCAGTGGCTCATGCTCGAGGATATATACTCCCAGTGGGTATAGCAAGAATCCAGATCTTAGGTTGAAGCAGACCAACGTAGAAACATAAAAACCCAGGAGCTTGCCCGAACAAAGCAAGCAAACACAAAAAAAAGAAAACACACCAAACCAAACCTATGTACATTGTTTACAAAATTATACAATGCCATTTATTCTTAGATGCCCCTTTTAAAAAATTGGCTTCAATCTTCAAATTGGAGGCCTATGGCCCCCTAAAAAATTAGGACTGATTCTTTCCTCTGTCAAAAAATTTGTCCTATCGTGCTAGTAGTGGATCAACCTGTACATTGTGTAATTCTAGGCAACTAGCATCATCTATTCTACTTACTGCAATTCTACCCCATTCATTAGCCTTTTCCCCCAGAGACTCATCAAATTGAATTGGGAAAATAAAATATTCATACTCCATATTGTCATGAATTACATCATCAAATTCAATTTGTTCATCAAATTGTAATCCTTCATAAACACTCTGGCTCATACTTAGCCAATCCTTGATGGGATCAGGGAAGATAAATACAGAATCAAGCATACCTCCAGCTTGCTTGTCATGAGTGTTGTCCTCATGGGATGAAAGTAGTTCCATGATAAGATCTAGAAGATAAGGAGTATCTGCAAAGAACTCAAGTGTAGCTTCATACTGATTAACATCATACCTCTGGTTTTCCACACCTTTGAATTTCTCTTCACATGGAGCAAACAATTATGCAATGCTAACATGCTCTGAAAATTCATCAAATGGTTCCTCATCAATACACAATGATGTTGCTCCTATATCAATGCATTCATCTTGGTGTACCATTTGACCACCCAAGAATGGGCTTCCTTCTCTGTTAGTGCAAATATCATCATGTGGAACATGGGTGGTTGACACTGCAACCAATTTTTCAAGCACATGAACAGGTACCATGGGAAAATTAGCATAATAATCTACATCTCTCTTAATAGTACTGTACTCAAGACTGTCATTATACTCTTCAACTTCTTCACCATGTGAGCAATTATCACATTCAAATATCAACAAATCTGAATTACACTCTTGGTGTTTTCCAGGTACAATTTTCTCATCCATGTATTGGAAAGTTAATTTACCAACATTTGTGCCACCATATTCTCCACACAACTAATAAGCTGTTAAATCAGATTTGACACCTTCAAAGGAAGAGCCTATCAACTGTTAAATTAGATTTGACACCTTCAAAGGCAGAGCCACAAACCTTAATATCAACTTGGCTCTAGTTTGTACTTTCTTCAAGATATTCACCAACAATATTTTCCACCAACTCATCAGAATCCTCGTCAAAGAGTGGATTGCTCCTACACCAGTAGGATTCATTATTTATAATCTCATCTTCTAGTGATGGTTCATCAAATAAGGGATTGTGCCATATATTCATGGTTGTCATATACACCCCTACCTTTTCAACATGAGGATCCCAATCTATAAGATCACCGGTGCTTTCAAAATCAGTATAATCACTTGAGGAGCAAAAAGAGATGTTTTCAACACCCTTTTCATCATTTGTATTCAAAACTATTGATCCACATTCAAAGAATTCTTCACATGAAGAGAATTGTTTGCTGCCAAGCAAGTGCATTCTTTCAGATCTATCAATATGTCCTCTACTAGAGGCAAGAGACTCGACTTCAATATCATAAGAAGAATTGTAATCAATAGAGGATCGACCAAGTTCAATTTCATCACCTTGGTCATGGATGTGTGCATCATCATCACTGCTTACATGAGGATGTGGGGTTCCTCTTTGCATTCTTTGTATTTTTTCATGGTATAGGACATCCCAAGGATGAAAATCATGCAATATTTCCTTGTCCTCATACTCTGCATCTTCATCCCCATCACTGCTGCAAGAATTTCCTTCAATGTTACTTGTGAAATGACAACAGTCATTAACCAGTTGTTGAATCTCTGATACATCCCTTTGATTTGCTAACAATGACCTTTTCTTTTCCTCATCATGAAAATTACTAGTAGCACTTTGAAGTGACACTTGTCTTGTGTATTCATCCTTAGCCTCCTCTACAACCCTTATCTAGTCAACTACTTGGCTCAAGTTGTAAGGTTTCAATTCCTTCGGTAAAGTGCTTAATCCTGATTGATACATGTCACAAAACATATCAATACATATGGAGGCATCTAGCCTGAGATCCTTAGGTATCTCTAATAAGGTGTCCACAAATCTAGAGAAAAAATCATAGGGTGATTCCCCTTGATGCCTCTTCATTTCATGTAAGCTCTTAGATGGGAATACTTGATTAGCTTTACCTTGCTCTTGTGAGGTTTTAGCTTGAGTCTCTGAATAATTCCCACAATGTGACAATGGGGAAACTGGTGTGATAGGATGCTTATCCTCTTGGCTCACACTTCCACTAATTGATCCATAAGTTGCACTAGCATGAGAATGATTAGAATTATTAGCCTTAGCCATTGCAAATCCTTTCATCATTGAGCACTTCAAATTGTTTTCAATATCTATTTCCATTTGGTATGCTTGATGCAATGTGTTAGGCTCTTTGTCTCTCAAGAGATAACTCATCCTTTTATCAAATGCACCCAGATACACTATTAAACACATTGCATCATTTGGTCTTATGCTTGTCGAGATCTTGCTCACTACTTTTGAAAAATTGATATTGAAAGAAAGAATTGACTCATCCCCTTCCTTCTTCATACTCATGAATTTTTGTCTAATCAAGACCGGGTCAACCCTTTCTCCAAATTGTTCCATGAACACTGCCTTAAGTTCTTCCCATGAATGAATGGAGAAAGCTGGCAGATAGGAAAAAAAATCTCTTGCATCTCCCCTCAAGGATTGAACAAACAATTTCATGACAAAATCTTCAAAGTCTACTTCATAATCTCCCATCATATCAACAAGTTCTTTCATATGCTTGTTTGTTGATTCAGATTTGTCACCATTGAACTTTGGTATCCTGTCTTTGACCTTTGGTGGCATAACATTTGGATAACCACAAATGTTATCAAAGCTAATGGATTTGTATCTCTGGTACTGAAATTCCCTTGTTGTGACAAAGGTTGTCCATTATGCACAGTTGGATTTACATCCACACTAGAAGTTGTAGCTTGACAATCCATCCTTACTCAAAAGAGAATTACAAGAATTTACTATGCAACTACACAATGCTATATCAATTCCTCTAGTAACTATGATCCTAAGCCTTTAAAGTACACAATTTCTACAAATTCTCCTTAAGATCTCACCATATTTGCATGCTTATAACTCACATTTTGAAATGCATGCTAAATTATCTCTAATATTCCCTCATCTAGTGCTAATTCACCTAGTACATAATCATTTACGAATCAAGCATGGAAAATTTATAATAATTTGCATTAAACATGATCAATTCTCCTTAAATTCTATGCGAATACCTAGAATTTTGCAGCAGTTGACTATCCATCACCTTTAAATATGCATATTTGAACATTTGATGTAAGCTTTATCAGGTTCTTTGGTCAGAGTTGCCACCTCCTATCATGGAGGAATGAACTTCAAATCAGATGAATTTTCTTCAGAAATAGAATATGCCCTGGGTTGTCTTCCACAACTAAGTCATTTCCAAATCTTTCAAACTTTGCTACAATCAAGTCTTCTACTAGGTTCAAGAATTTATCAATATCTGAACAAGATGTTTAGATTTACATCACCATTTGATTCTACAATACAAGTATCTGCATTTGGAGAGTGGAGAATTCCCCAGCAGAGTTGCCATTTTGTTGGTGTTTTTTCCAATACACCCTTAGAACTCTCTAAATAGTAGCCAACTCCTATAATCAAGAATTCTCAAGAGGAATGGCCAACTTAATGAGTGAAAGCTTTGAAGTTTTTCACTCCTTCACTTCAGGATCTGTGGGACCTAGGAGGGTGTTCCTAATTGTGTTCCATTTTATTTTCTTAGTGAATAACACATCAAATCACAAATCAGTTCCTATGAGGAGTAAACAACATAATTCACGAAAAGGTTCTCTAATCTTTAAGCAAATAACAGTTAATTCACTAGGAACATGGAAATACTTCAAGTACATGCCTCATGGTAAACAAATTTTAAGTGATTTATGTTCTAATCCTGAATCCATGATCTAGTATACTATTATTTTCTTTCAAATTGCAAATACCTTAACAAATAGATCAATGTCTCATTGATTGGGCAATGGAGTCACACATCTTACAATCAGTAATATAGAAATTCTTTAACTTTGACATTTTAGACTATTTTCATAACACCTTACATTATGAAAACTCACTGTTCCTAAAGCATTACTTCTTACCAAATCCTTTATAAATTCTCACAAATTCATGACCTCATTTGAGCATTTAATTGATTATTTGAACCAAGGCAGAAATAAGGACATACATTCAAACAAAATATTTGACGATGAACAAAATATTCTTGATATTTCATTCAAATTTTGAAATTTTTTTTACATAAGGAGAGTAAATGCTTTATGCATAATTTTTTTTTTGATATCAGTAATTTCTATAAAACTATTTTAAGATTTACATATGTATAACTCAGAGCCAAGACAATTCAACTATTATATTCACTGATATTCTTCCTAATTTCTACCCTTTGTATATACTGGACTCAAAGATTCAAAAAACCATAACCCCTACAAATGAGCCATGATATCCCTTTTATAATGCAAGGGAGCAAACAAGCTTCTGACTCAAAATGCAAAATACATTTCAAAAAATATTTCATTTCAGCTCAAATTTGGGATGCATTTCAAAATTCCCCACATGTTGAATCTGCAGTCACATGTTGAAAATGGGGAAGAAAAACCTGTAACCACCATCAAAAAGGGAAATTAAAAGTGACACCAAAATTCCCTTTAGCCTCCAGCTAGGCCACATATCCAATGTCCACGTTGCCAAGAAACTACACAATCAACATGAAAACCCCAAAAAAGATAGTACCACCCACGAAGAACAAGAGCGACCACCACAGTAATTTATCAAACAACACAAAAATTGTAGAACCCACACACAACTTCTATTAACCAGAGGCACAAACAACACCAACACCTAGCCCACAATTCATGCGCCCACTTCATGTTGTTGCAAGAGAAGGAGAAGAAAATTCTACTCCTTCCTCGTCCCTATCCTTTCCAGGAACAAAACCATCACATCCGCTTGGAGTCTTGATAGCCAATAGAGGAATAGATAACACCTCCACTCCATGGACCTCGGTTTGGTTGAGCGTCATGAGATATTGCATATAACTAGAGTCTGTCTCTGTAGCACTCTCTGATGGGCTATCAATCACATCAATTGGTGAATTATTCCATCCAAAGGAACCACATCCATATCTAACCTTCCTGCAAGCTCTAGGGGAAAACTATGCAAGTTCCTTACCCTTCTCCCCCGTCTTCTAAACAACAATTCCTTGGTATTGTAGCCTCCTGCTACACTTAGAAGTTACACTCATGGGCCTTTTGACAGGGGATTTCTCTTCTACAATCAGAGCACGTTCATTCGTATCGTACCCAAAAGCATCGCCAGGAAACTTTTGTGTGTTGAGTCTGGATGACCTCCTTACAGGTACCTCTTACTTGAAAAAATTACTCATCTTCAATGCCCAATAATCTCTCAAGCTCAAAATTGAGAACTCCTCGCTTTGTAAACTTAGAAGGATGCCAAATACTGAATACAGTGGTGAGAGTGACAACCACTTCATCCGTATTTATTGAGAAATTTTGATGATGTTTTCTCATCCATGTTGGTGTCACATGCTCAAGGGATTAATTAATGGTTGGCACCAATCTCTTCACCGTTAACAACCCAAGTACTTGGAGATTTGTAAATCACTCTGCATAATGGATGAGAATTAATTCCTCGCATGCACAAGGACTTGATTCGATCATTTCTGAGGAGAGCACACCATTAATGCTTCAATGGTTGCAGAACATAAATGGCTATCACATGCGTGCGTTTTTTATTTTGAATATACGTCATTGATCTATGAGTGATATGGATAGTTAAGTGGCCTAGATACAATCAAATCAGGTTTGAAAACCCAAAACCACAACTCGTCACCTTTTGGCCAATAAGAAAGATCTAATTGGGCGCCAAGTCACTTATCCCACGAGATCCATTTTGCTTCACACTGCAGTTGAGAACATTACGTGTCACCATTTCACACACCTCACAACTTGTTAGGTAGGCATTAATCATGTACTGCAAGGTGTGCGATGAGCGGTAGGGATTACATCGCAGTCCATCATTACAGCCGTCGATTTCATCGCCATCAGTTATCAGGCGTTGATACAATGGTTAGGTTCTATTCATCAAGCACACATGTTAACATCTCACAGACCTCGCATGCTTCAGGATGACTCTTCATTAAAGCCCACATGGTGTGCAATGGGCGGTGGGGATTGGATCCTTAAATTTGATGGCTCCTGTCCCTGCACACACTTATCATTAGTCATAAAATGGGCCATAACTAGGCCAATGATGATAAGACCTTTAAGGGTGCTGACTTAAAAAAATTTAAACATTGTTCGCTCAACTTAAGAAAAGTTTGGTGCAAGAGGAAATGCATGGTGACTATTTGTCCTAATTAAAGGGTTCAATAACTTGACGTGTTTGAGGGCTTAGGTTATGACTTACATAACCGACAATTCGTAGGAATAGGTCACCACAAAATTATAACAATGGAGGGTTTTGGAGTATAATGTTCATGAATTTAAGGCTTGCAAACAAAAAAAAATGGCCCAACCTAGGGTACAAAACATTAGAAAATCATGATCCAAGTATGATTTTCCTGAGAATCCTACAAGATTTTAAAAGTTCCATCAGGTTACCATATCTAGTCCTTCTCTAAAGCATCCATAATCTAAATCCCAATACAATCTTGTTGACCAATTGGGAAAGACACCCGCACAGATTTCCATCCTCGATCTTTTGCGCATATCACCTAAACACAAAGCTATCATTGATAAGGCTCTAAAAGAAACCTTTGTCCCTACTGACCTAGACATCAATCAATTTGAAGGCATGGTTGGATATTTGGCCAACTCCCACCATGTCTCTTTTTCTGATAAATATTACTCTACATCCAAGTCAAACCATAACAACCCATTACACCTTGAGGTATTTATCAACAAACATAGGGTTAGACTAGTCCTAGTAGATGGCAGAGATGAATTGAACATTTGCACTTTAAAACTAGTGAAGGCACTGGGCCTCTTTGAAGCATGTGTGGATACAACTAAGAGCATTGCCATCAAAGCCTATGATGATGAAGAACATTCTTCTGAGGGAATTATCACACTGCCTATCAAGATTGGACCTGCATTACTAGATACCACATTACAAGTCTTGGATCTTGAATTACCATACAACCTAATCCTTGATTGACCATGGATCCACGTGATGAAATCCGTCCCATCCACATACCATCAATGTCTGAAGTTTCCTTATAATGACATTGAAATCACAATCATTAGCGATCTTGACCCCCTTTAATATTGCACCAATTTGAGAGGGGTCCCTGAAAATCAAGTTCCTATAAACCATGAAGCTACAACATCCACTACATCCAATTACATTGACCCATCCACTCTAACTAAATCTTCCACGCCCACCATTCCATCTGTTGATCCCAAGATTTA
The DNA here is from genome assembly GCA_007258455.2 of Sequoia sempervirens. Taxonomy (NCBI): domain Eukaryota; kingdom Viridiplantae; phylum Streptophyta; class Pinopsida; order Cupressales; family Cupressaceae; genus Sequoia; species Sequoia sempervirens. Next base: position 4,922 of record VDFB02088732.1, on the reverse strand, counting down.
GATCTAGGACAAGGGGTGTGAGGAGTATCAAATGAACACTTCCTACTGCATCACTAAGTTACCAAAGTATCCAAAGTCCTGTGGAAATCCCATCTATAAGATGAAACCTAAAGTTTTCATTAAAATTCCCCCCACCACCACCTTCACAAGCTAGGGAAAGTTAAACAAAGAAGATATTGATTATATTTCACATTGGATTTACAAAGATGAGGAAGATCTAAAGACGTTACCAACAAAAAAATATGGTAAAGGATTTGAACTCATGAAACAAAAGGGTTATGATGGAATCAGTGGACTTGGGATACATAAAATGGAACGAGAGAACCCTTGATGCCTCTTAAACAACCAAATAATTCAGGGCTAGGATTTGTACCAATTAGGATTGGTGCTTCAAGTACTAAGGCACTTTCAAATAAGGATGTGAGTGTTTTGAAAGACGTTGAGACATCTAAAAATCCTACTGACATCTATTATAGCGACACTGACTCTAATGTATATGAGTAGGATTCTTGTACCACTAGTGACTATAAGCTCAACTATGTCTTTCATGAGTTTGATACACACCAACCTCATGGATATTAATATCCACGTTGATTCCTTTCACAAACCTAACCCACCAAAGACCACAAATGAAAGAGCATGGATAGAATCCTTTTGGGACCTCGATAATACATCCGTCTTTACCCTATCCACTGCTTCCCCATCCTTCAGTAACACTGATGATGGAATTCACCTCATTTATCTGTAATTAGTCAATTGGGACCAACAAGATCCACCCACCTTGGACATATTTGAAAATGATGAAGCCATTGTTGAGTTCATGGGACTATGAGAAGGCATACCACACGGGGCCATAAGGTTGGTTTCACTATAGATCTTGATGTTGTGGCATACTTTGGTGAGATTGTCCTACCCTCTAGTTGAAAAAATGATAAAAATAAAATAATGAATGGTCTTTAGGTGAAAACTGCAAGGCACCTTCTGACCAAGAAAAAGTAAAAAATAAAGGACGTATCCAAGGGAAAAAACCTCTCTAAGGCACCCAAGGATGGAGGGTTGGACTTTATCCTTGTTAATCAAGAGAGATCCCCGATACTGATCGAAGAAGTTGTTGGTGTGAATAAATGTCTTGTACCTAGTTATTCCACTTACTAGGGACTTAGTGGACATATTCACATGTTAAGTTTACTTAGGTCCTAAGATTATTTCTAGAATATGTTAGTTGTCACTAGTTGTTATCTTATCTTTTGACAACTACTACATGTGACCTAGGTAGTTGTGTCAAGTTGTCTCATGTCATATGATTAAGACACTTGTCATAATCCCATGAAATATTGCATATCACCTTGGCTATATAACTAAGGGGTCTCTACTACATTGTACACACATCTACATTGGTTCATTTTGCATTCATCGATAGGAATACAATTTATTCTTGTCATATTGATCTTCTGAGTATTTTGTGCTTTCCACAGGCCTTTAGATCTTGGGTGGCTATCTCCATAGCTAAATATTACATAAGTAATAGAATTCAATATTGGTATGACAGAGAATCCTAAGATTGTTCTCTTTACAACATCCCTGATAGGAGAAGAAAAGCTAGAATTTCAAGACTTTGTCACAGAATGTCAAGTCAATTTTGCATGGTCTTATGTTGACATGCCTGGGTTGGACCCTACATTGGTCTTGCATCATTTATTGTTGCTTCCAAATTCAAATCCTATCAAACAAAAGCTTAGAAAAATGCATCCTCAGATAGCTCTATTGGTGAAAGTTGAACTCAAGAAATGAGTGGATGTTGGTTTCATAAGACCTATTGACTATGCAGACTGGATCTCAAACCTTGTACTAGTAAAAAAACTGAATGGAAAAATTCATATTTGCACAAATTTCTATGAGTTGAACAAATCATGTCCAAAGGACAACTTCCCACGTCTTAATATAGACATCATAGTAGATCTAATGACAGGCTATGAGATGTTGTCCCTCATGGATGGCTTCTTGGGGTATAATCAGAATCATATCACTTCTAAAGATCAACATAAGATAGAATTCACTTTCCCATGGGGTACATATTGTTGGAATGCCATGCCCTTCAGACTTCAAAATACAAGCACAACCTATCAAAGAGCTATGACCACCATATTTAATAATCTCATGCACACATTGATGGAAGACTATGTTGATGACCTTTTGGTGAAATCCTTGAAATGTGGTGATCATTTGAGAGTCCTGGACAAAATTTTCAAAAGGCTTGAAGAATATAAACTCTGTCTAAATCCTAAAAAACGTATCTTCGATGTGACATCAAGAAAGCTCTTAGGATACATAGTTTCTCGTAGAGGCATTGAAGTGGACCCAACAAAAGTAAAAGCTTTATTAGATATGCCTTCCCCAATAGGAATCAGTCAACTCAGGACATTGCAAGGCTAACTTCAGTCCTTCAGATGCTTCATTGCACAACTTGTCGATAAATGTCATCCTTTTTAGTATTTTTAACACAAGGGAGTTCCTTTTATATGGATAGACAAGTGTGAGGCAACCTTTCAACAGATTAAAGAGTACCTCTTGATGCCTCCTATTTTTATGCCACCAATAGATGGTAATCCTCTAATCCTTTACATATCAGCTACTACTTCTGTACTGAGGACATTGCTTTCACAAAATGATCATGACAAGAAAAAATGGGAGATCTAATACATTAGCCACACATTGGTTGGGTATGAACTCAACTATAGCCCTATTGAACATGCTTGTCTCGTTGTGGGTTTTGTCGCTTAGAAACTAAGACATTACATGCTAAACCATCAAACAAGACTAGTGGTTAAGATAGATCCTCTCAAATACCTACTCAACAAGGCAACATTGATATGACGATTGGCTTAGTGGGTCATGATACTCAGTGAGTATGACATATAATTTGTGGAATGGAAATCAATAAAAGGATAGGTTATCACATACTAAATTGTTGACGCACCCATAAAAGATGATCACCCTTTGATTTTTGATTTCTTGGATGAGTCAATATTTGTAGTAGACACTGGCACAACATGGAAGTTATACTTTGATGGCTCATTACCTAGTCATGGATCAGGTGCAGGAATAATATTTTTCACCCCTCAAGATGATATTATTCCTAAATCCTTCAGAATAGCCTTCTCGTGTACAAACAACATTGCAGAATATGAGGCCTTACTAACAGGATTGTGCATGGCTATAAAATGGAAAATTAAAATTTTGCAAGTCTTTGGTGATTCACAATTGGTCATCTAACAAGTCAATGATGACTATGACACTAAAGATGAGAAATTGACCCCATACAAAAAAATGGTTGATAGTTTTAAACTATATTTTGTAGATATCACCTTTTGCTAGATCCCATGGATTCAGAACAAAGAAGTTGACGTCATGGTCACCATTGGATCTCTCTTGGACATTCCCAACAATATGTCACAGTACGAGTTCTTAGTTGAACAGTTGTTGGTCCCTACCTTTGATGTTCTTGAATCTGAGATGGTGTGTGAACTCTTTGGTTCCAATTCTTGATGGTATCAAACCATTTATGACTATTTGCATTCCCAGACATTACCCCCTAACCTATCTAATAACCAATGCAATTCATTCCTTCACAAAGTCGCTTGCTACACCATCATCAGTGATACCCTATATAGATGTGGCTTAGAAAATACCTTACTCAGATGTCTCAACACTAACGAAGCACAAACTACCTTAAGTGAAGTACATGAAGGTATATGCAGAGCCCATTCTAGTGGTCTGACTCTAGCTAAAAAGATCATGCGACTGGGATATTACTAGCCTACAATGGAACAAGATGCCCATCACTTTGTGAAGAAATGTTGACAATGCCAGATACACAGTGACCTCATCCACACACCTGCACAGGAGATACAACTAATCACTTCACCATGGCCCTTCGCCCAATGGGGACTCGACCTCATAGGAAAAATTAATCCCACCTCATCTAATGGCCACAAATTCATTATCACCGCAACTGAATATTTCACAAAATGGATTGAAGCCATTCCCATGACATACATAACTAGTAAACAAATCTCCAAGTTCATCCTCAATTATAACATATGCCAGTATGGTGTCCCAAAATCCATCATCACTAATAATGGTCGCCCCTTCAAAAATTAGGATGTCCATGAGTTATGTGAGAAGTTCTACATCCAACATCACTTTCCCATGCCATATTACCTACAAGGTAATGACCAAGCCGAGGCGTCTAATAAGACCATAATCAAAATTCTTAAAAAGACTGTCAATGACATTGGTCATGACTAGCACATTCAACTTAACCCCGCCCTATGGGCGTATCTCACAAGAATTCACACACCCACCGGTGCCACTCCATTCATCCTAGTCTTTGGTATGGAGGCTATCCTTCCTATAGCGGTTGAAGTCCCCTCCCTACAGGTCTCCATGGAAAGCTCATTGACGATGAGGAATACCGTATATCCCGACTGCATGAATTAGAGTTGCTCAATGAATGTACACAAAAGGAATTGACTCATCTACAGGCTTACCAGAATCATCTTTGTCACAACTACAACAAAAGGGTTTTGGTTAGATGTTTTGACATTGGTGACTTAGTGTTGATGCATAATCTAAAAAATCAAGCAGAATGTGAGAAACCTGATAAATTTGAGCCTAACGGGCTAGGTCCATATGTCATAACAACATCCTTTGGTTTTGGCGCTTATCAGTTGTCTACGCCTAAAGGAGAACCTTTGTCTGAGCCCATCAACAACTTGCACTTGCGCAAGTTTTATACCTAGCTACAGAGAGCCAAGCTAAAATTGAAAAATACAAAAAAATGAGAAAAAGTCCTAAAAAAATACAAAAACATGAGAAAAAGTCCTAAAAAAATTACAAAAAATGAGAAAAGGTCTTGAAAA
>VDFB02088731.1:0-38675 GCA_007258455.2 Sequoia sempervirens | reverse complement strand
ATCAACGGTTTAGATTCTTTAGAATTTGTTGTCAATACAGGACTGAAAAATTCACTTTCAGTTTATACTGCTAAGTGATTTTATTTTTAAGTGAGAGGGTCAGCACACGGGGAGATTTCAGTCTTTAGTTTGCTCATTGTAGCGCACTGCGGCACCACCCTGTTCTGGGTTCCACAGTTCCACTTCCGACAAAGCCATTCTAGAAACCCAGTTTCCACGACTGTTGGCATTAATCTTTCCAAGAATCAAAAGTCGGGTAAGTGAAAGAATTCCTCTAGCTATGTTTCATCGTTTGACGTTTCTTAAAATCTTATTTTTTCAAAATTTGAAGTTTGGGTTTAGGGCTAAGAGACTTAAGAATTAAGAAAAATTAAGGACTAATAGGGAATTCATAGTTTCACATTGTATAAGCATGTCTACCAGCAGTACCACTAGAGCAATGTCAGATAAAAAAATACATTATGCAAAATTGCTTAAAACCCCAGGTGTCATTGATGAATACCATGATATTTATGATCCTGAAACCTATGGTAGGCGTACCTCAGAACTTAGATTTTCATCTGAGAATAAGGCCTCAAATCAAATGCAAGTTAATAGTATTAGTGCACCGTGGGTAATTGGATTAGGGCGCATGATGTTACATGAGGTTTTCCCTTGCCCTGAATTTATCATGGTTTGTACCCGAAATTATGATGATAACAAAAGAGAAATTGTTAATAAAGATAGCAAAGAAGAATTGTTATCCATTAATGTAGAAGAACTTGGAAAAGTGTTGGGGTTTACATTTACAACCGAAGGAAAAGAATTTGGAAATGTCCACATTGACCTAGAAAAGCTTGCTAGTGATTATGAAGTAGTGGATGAAATGGAGAAAAAATATTTCTTAAACAAAATAGTTCAGGATAGAAACAAATTGAAAGGTGATCATAAGCCTCCTTATGATTTGGATATTTTAAACCATGGGCTTACGATACTATTTCCATGCTAGCATTTTGCATCGGATTGGATAGAAATTTGGAAGTGGGTGCAAGCCTCCTTGAAATGGTATATAATATCCATTATGGTGTTGGAACATGTCAAATATAAATTTATTGAGCACATTGTAGAATCCATGCATAAACAATTTTAATGACTAAAGAAGGTTCCACTTAAGACATTTAGGTTCACAACCTACTTGTGCTATCTTTTTCATTGAAATTCGTGAGGAATGTTTTAGACCAACAAGCTCTGATTCGCCCAAGTAGTAATCCCGAGGAAAATAAAATGGCTCCAAAAGATATGAATGGACCAATCGCTATAAGGATGCATGATTATCGGAAGGAACTACAATCATTTTGTAGACTAATTTTTGGCTCCATTGCATCAAGTAATTACAAATACTCCAATGCCTAGATTGCCTATGCCATATAGAAACTGCATTCAACTAGGAAAAGAAATACAATTAGCTGATTGGTACTTATTGGAAGAATATACTGTGCTAAGATTTTATGGATCAGAAGTACATCCATACAAACTTCCAATATATGTGATAGAAAGGGTTTTTACATTGGAATATGTAAGGTAGATGCAGAGTATTGATGAAAGACACTTTAGCGGTCAGGGGAAGAAGACCTTTATTTCTACCTTTTTCATGTGGAGGGTTCACATTCAAGAGAAAATCATTTAGTGTGGCACATAATCTTTTGAATTTTTTTAATTTTGATGATATTTTTCACTAGCAATATGATCCATGTGACACCATTTAATCAATGATTGTGTCCAATAAGAATGTTACAAGTAGAATTCAACATCAAAGCAAACCCTTGCTAAAAAACTTTGATAAACAAGGATTCCCTGGATGAGGTCAAAATTGCAATGGAGAAAATGCTGTTGAGAATGGTATTTCTTTGAGAAATTGTTAGCAAAAATTACAAAGATTGCATTGAAAGACAATTAGGAGGTACAACAATTTTTATTAGAAAAGTGTTAAACCATGTAGTAGATTAAAAAAGCTAGGTTCTCTAGAGATGGAAGTTACAAAAAAAAACTGGTCACGATCAAAAATTACTACCTTTTGGTCTATGAGGAAGGAGCTAGGTGAACCAAGAGCTCTTGCAGAGTATGGAGATAATGAAGAAGATAATGAGTTTAGTAAATTGTGGAATATAGAGCATCCAGATGAACAAGAAGATAAAGAAAGTGATCATAAATCTAATGATGATAGGGAAGAAGGAATCCATGTCAATTTCAAACTTGGTTTAAGTGAGGCCACAAAAGAAGAATATACTACTGGAGCAGTCATAGCTGAAAAAATGGGTTATGAAGGTGGTCCTTTGGGATCCCAAAGACAAGGCCCTTGGACTGTAATAGATGTAGAGCATAGAAAAGAAAGTGATTTTTTTGGCCTTGGGATTGGAGGTGAAAAAGTATACCTAGGGCATACAAGAAAATTTGTTAGAGCTTCAAATCCTCATCCTCATGGTCAGACACAATCACAACTAGGACATGCCTCTGGTGGCAATGGTATGGGTAGTAGTACTAGTAGTGGTCAACATGTGCTACAACAACAAACTACACACAAGAGGACAACAATACAATATACCAGAGAAACACCAAGTGATCAAGGCATACAGAAGAGGCAAAGGATTTTGATAGGTTCAAGTCACACTACCAGTGGATCCACCACAAAGGAATTATTTCTAGGCACCCCCCCAATGCCAGTTAGTGTGGCTGAAACATCATTAGCAACTGCAAGTACTACTACTATTCCTTCGCCATTCAAGCATTTCATTTTTCTTGTGTCCCTAGGTTTTGATTACATTGAAGAGTTTAAAAAGAAATCAGACATGAATAAAAAAGAAAAGAAGCAACTGATGGAGAGTGCATCTATCGTAACTTCAGATCCTACCACAACCATGGTATTACCCACATTTGACACAAATAAAGAAATCATGGAGTACACATTTCTTGTTCCCATAGTTCAAGACAAACTAGCAAATTAGATGGCTCGATCTAAATTCCAAGTGAAAAATATTCAATTGGATTTTTCTAGACTCAAAAATACTGACAAAATTAATGTATCAAAGAAGAACAATGAATTGGTGTACACATCATTGCTAAAGCAAGATAGAGAGAAAAAAATATTGCAGACTCAAATTGAAAATTTACAGGTAGACCTAGCAAATGAGAAAGAAAAGAGGAAAGTAGTAGATAACAAGAGCAATGAATTAGAAAAAAGAATAAAAAAATATACCAATACATCAACAAGCAAAGAGGATAAGCAAAATGAGACTGTATTGAATGAACAGAAGAATAGGCTAGATGAGAGTAACAAGTAATATGATGAGGAAAAATCCACTTCGGAAAAACTAAGAGTAAGCATTGCGAATGGAAATGCATAGTGGGAACAAAAATTGGAGAAGGAGAGAAAAAGAAATGAAAGATTGGTGGCAGATGTGATGGAAGCAAAAAATGAAATTGAGACTTGTCAAAATAAGTTATCTGCATTTTGTAGAGAGACAATGAGCCATATGAAACAAAAGATCTGGGATGAAATAATGCAGAGGATTGATCATTTGTGTGACATGTTTCAATTGATTGATGCTATCAGACAACATCATAAGAAGCTCATTAAATATTTAGTGAACAACAAAAATGTGTTGGCATTAGAGAAATCTGTGAAAGAAATTCAACAAATAGTCTACAAAGCCAATGACAATGTTTTGAAATCAAAAGGGATTACTAATTGGCTTGCTACATCAATGACATCATCTATCATTGAAAAGTGTTTGAGAATGCGTGAAACAAAGGAATATTTGAATTTGGTTGTAGACAGGATGAAGAATACCATGGATGAAAAGGTAAGGAACTTCACAGAACTTGGTTTTCCAGAGGTTTTTGAGACAAATGAGCAATTCATTGGAAATAATGATTTCAAAAAGAAAATGGAGGATGCAATGAAGATTGATTTGTGCTAGTTTCCTCAAAACCCAGGTGTGGCAAACTACTTGGATTCTATCAAACCATTGTTAACCTTGAATGTAAAATTAACTGAAGAATGCAAGATAGGTTCCAATTTGAATCATGAATTGTTAACAAATCTTCAAGTCAAACAGCATCAGTTAGAACAAATGACAATTCCACCACCTGAACAATGGAAGTTGCTAGAAAAGGTGTTGTAGTGATTTGATTTTTGATAATATGGGTTTCCAAGTTCCAACTCAGTTCTGTGTAGAGTTGTCTTTGTTCCAACTCAGACTTCAATAATGTGTCGATGTTAAATAATAAATTATTTGTATTATTTATTTTTTCATTTGAAGAAAAAGTTTGATAGTGGTTTCAACTACTAGATACACTTCAAATGATTGTTGATGTTCATTATTGTATATGCTATTAAGACTATTGCTAATATGTTATTAAGAATTGAGTTGAGTGATGAATCACTTAGTACATGTTCAAGTTTTACTTTTAACACAATTAAAATATGAACTATAAGGTGAATTTAATTCCATGCATCCATAATCTTAATTAAATTGCAATACAATTCACTGATCGATACTCAATCTCCATGACTAGTACTACTTATCAGAACCACTAAACATTTATATGAATTCATGCTTTAATCAAGGTACTTTAACGGGTTCATTAAATTAGATCTAGAATTAAAACATACATCAATGCATAATGACAAAGAAGATTAATGACATGTTGTGGTTACTATCACTCAAAGTCACGGTTTTGGTGCTTTTCCTAACCTTAGTCGCTAGTCCTCGGAGATTTATAATTTATAACCTTATCGGTTGCTAGTCATCAGAGTTTTATAATTTATAACCTTGTCGCGAAGTTCTAAATTTTCATAACTTCCCTACGATTCCCCAAGTTCATTCACTTTGTTGAGTTGCAAACTTGCAAGTCTTTCTAGTTTCTTGGACCTTGGTCATCTTTGTAGTCGATGGGTCAGAGGTTTCGAAAACTTTGAAACTTCAGATTTGGTTCTAAGGTTCCTAGTTTCAGTAACCATGTGACATTATGGACTTATATACGAACTAAACAAGAGTTGTCTTTTGAGGAATTTCCAAAAGCATTCATGTTTCAAGGCTATCTTTTTTAGGAAGGAAATTGAATGCCGCATTCAATGCACGTCACTATCGAAAATAACAACATAAGTTTGTGGTGAAGTTTTACTCAAACATCTAGCCTACATTCTCGTTCTTTGGCAAGGCCAGTACTTCTCACTTGTGCAAACATTCTTTTTACTCAAACATTTAGCCTACATTCTCATTCTTTTCCAAGGGCAATACTTCTGAGGTGCAATCATTCTTTCTCCAAGAATTTTCATTTTGCGCTCATGCAGAGTGAATGTACCATTAGCGTAAAGGATACAGAGCTCGGACCTTTTAAGTTAGAATAATTTTGGGCCCACCTGGAGAGAGACGATAAGTCTGCACTAGATATAAAACTCTTAGAAAGTAGGCTAGCTCAAGCTGGAGGGTTTCCAGAAGCTGTGTTGAGTGTGGACTTGATAAGTGCATGTGTGAGAAGGTACATTCCGTAGACACGGGAAATTAAAGCCGCGGATAGAACTGTAATTGTAAAAATTTCTCCTGAAGTTATTTCCCAAGCGTTGGGGATTCCAGAAAGGGAACATCTAGAAGACATGTTTGTCATAGTGGCAGGTGAATTTTTTGAAGCGAATAAAGACTGGTGTAAGCACTCCATGGCCAAAACCTGGTTGAAGACTAGAAGGAAAGGTAAGTCACAACTGCCAAATAAACTCAGAAGATTACATTTTAATGGAGAAATTGCAGATGCTATTGCTTTATTGCACCGTGTTGTTAGGAATAAACAAGTTGAGTTATTTCAGGATTGGATGTACCGTTTTATCTTGACAGTTTGTGATGACAACATTTTCATTGACTGGGTTGAAGTTATTTGCTTCCATTTGAATGAGCAATTAATTAATTTCCATAAGACTGCTAATTTTTGTATGTGTTCTTTCCTAACCTACATTGTAGGTAGTCAGAGGTCCTTTTGGCCAGGGTTGGAGCTGCAAGGAACCCCAGCTTCTGATATTCCTATGTCTAAATGCTTTCCTTAGTTCACTAAAAAAATTGGAATGGATGATTTTTGTCGTGCTAATGATGCATTTTTAATGGCTCGGTCATGAGGAAGCTGGATGGAAATCCATAAATGCACCTTCCCCCTGAATCCATTTCTATTGTATCAAAATATGAGAGTTTTTATATCCAATTTGATAAGTTTTCCTATTTGAGAATAGGGGGTTTTGAGAAAGCCCCATTGAAATTACCTTAGTATCCTAAAGATTTAATGATATTTCTAGAAGTTTGTCGACAAATGGCAAAGGTTTATATTAAGTATACAAACATGGGGAAATGAGGGTATGCCTTCCCATTGGAGACCCCTTCATTTTTGTGCAAAACAAACCAGATGGCCAAGGGAGTTGAAGGACTTCTCAAGGAATATAACCTCCATAATTTTTCTATGAGAGCTAATTTTGATAGTAAGGGTTTTGTGAAGCAAAATCTCTATGGAGGGAGATCATATCGGCATCACCCATCTATCGAAGATTTATGGGAAGATTGTGTCGATGAGAATGAAGTTTTGAGAAGAGATTATATGAGGCTAACGCAAAAATAGATACAGGATTTCGGTCTTCAATTTGACATTCCTGAAAATGTAGCTAAGGATTCAACAATCTTATATCCTGGATATGAAAAATTGCCTGATAAATCCCACCCTAGGGTTGATTGGAACCAAAGTGAAATTTTAGATATGAGGGTGCATGTTGCCCTAGTGCTTAAAAGAACCCAGCACTGGTTAGATGGAAAATGGTAGCAAGTTGTTGGTCCTGTTTAGGAGTCGAATTCATCACAAAAGAATGAAAAGGGGTCCATGCAAGCATTTGGTGTAAGTGTATCATCGGGGAAACCCTCTGTTAGGTCGTCTAGTGCAAATTCTCAGTCAAGAGGTGATGGTGATAGGCCACAAGAAATAGTCAAGTTGAAGAGAATTTGTGAACAAGACAAAGTGCTTTCTCCTACCCCTAAGAAGAATACCAATCAAGAAAAACTTCAACTTGCAGCTGTAGATTCTGAAGCTATCTTTAAACAAATCACTGAAGATAATATCTTTCCTCCTATGTCTGAAGACTCTGAAATGTCCTCTTCTTCGCTTGATAATCCACCTTTCACTCCTACCACTCCTAAAGATACTATTATTGGAAAAGAATATTTTGGTCTAGTAGTAGCCTCCCCAGGATGGTTGAAAAAAGAAATAGAGAAGAAGAGAAAGTATACTCCTACAATGACAGTTGGAGTGGATACAGTTGAAAATTTGCTTCAAAGCTCTTCAAAACCTAAGAAATCCAAGAGGATGTCAAGGATGGTGACTAATGCTACTTCTGGAAATCAAATGTTATAAATTGCTAACCTTGTCAAGGATTTAAATAAAGATGAAATAATAGTAGTGGACTACAAAGTCACACATGTTGATATGGGGCCTCCAACACTGGAAGGTAATATATACCATGCCAATTATTTAGTCGTTACCTTGATTAAAAGAGTGAAAGAACAGATGAAAGAAAATATAAAACTACAATCTCAAGTCCTCGCATTAAGTAACTTTATTTCTTACATGGCCACTCCTCCTACATCTAATGAAGCCTCAAGTTCTCAGCCTCAGGTAGAGGGCATCGATGTGCTCACCATAGAGAAAATTAAAAATAATTTGAGCTATTCCAGAGCTGCTTGTGAGGAGATCGAAACAATATCTCTAGAGGCTATCTTCTTTCTAAATAAATCTTTGTAGTTTTACACTCGAGTTCTTGACAAGAGGAAGGAGTTAGTAGGAGAACTTCAGGATGTCAAAAAAGATCAAACTAGTCTGTATGTGCTCTCTCAGGAAATGAAAGAATTGAACTTTATGGATCCGAAGATATTAACTGGTGAGAAAATTTTGAATAATCCTAAGGAGCTAGACCCTTCCTGGTCATATTCATTAGAATAGAAATTGAATATATATGATAATCTGGTGAATGAAATTAAGAATACACTTGAAATATATTATGAAATGTTGGAGGAAATCAAAAAGGATTTTCAAATTATGGGAGCAAAAATTACTAATGAGTTTGATGAAAGGATTCTAGATATAAGAGAGATCTCTCTGAAGTTTAGAGAGAAATTCAATAAAGAAATATATGATCCTACTACAGTGACATGGGAGTCCTTCTCAAAACTCAGTGCAATGGAGCTCCACCTGAAGGCTTATAATTTTGGAGAAGAGAGAAGATCTCAGATGTTGTTTGATTCTAAAAAGGCTTTGGGAAAATGGAGAACCAGGTTACAGATTACTACAACGCTAGGGAGCAAAAACATCACCGCAATTGTCACCAAGTACCGAGAATACAAGCAAATATTAAAGGCATGAGAGGCGTTACTGAAGGAGGAGGCAGAAAATATTGAAAACGAAGGAGTCGATGTTGTTTAGTTTTTAGTTTTTATGTTATTTTCTTTAATTCGGCTCTCTTGATACTTCTAAGACTTTTTATTTTAATTTCTAAAATAGTTGTCTTCAAGGAACCATTATCAAGACAAAAAAAACTTTGCTATTTTTATTGCTTTTCTGTTATTTCACTATAGAAAGACAATGGTGAAGTTCATGCATGCGCAATCTTTGAGTTATGGTGTGTACTATGTGGATTTATTATGCTTTTGCTGAGTAGTTTGCCAGTGGATTGTCTATTACTGGAATGATAAATTTTTGGTTAATTTCATTGTTGTGGAATGTTTATCTGTGAATAAATATTTTATGGTGATGGATGCGTAAGGAGTTCTCTGAATAATTTAGGTGAATTGGTAGTTTAATCTTTTATTGTTTAAGTTGTGTGGATTTCTTTATAAGTGATTTATGTTGAATTGTTATCTTTTGTTAGCTTATAAGTTGTGGATGTTGAACTGTTAACTTATGTTCAAGGAATGGATTAATATTCTTTGAGTTATTTATCAAATGTTTTGTGAATGGTCATGCAATAGGAATTTATGACTTGAGTGATAAATGTTGTTCTTTAAAAATGATGCAGAAACACATATCAAATTCAATACCATGGAATACAATATAAAATATAAAATATCACAATTTCATGGAATACAATATAAAATATCATCAACGAAAGTTTGGAATATGATTCATGAAGTGCAATGATTCACAATTTCAATTTTCATTCAATACAATGTAAAATATCAACAACTACAGTTTGGAACAATGGAAACTATTTCATGAATCTTGTAGTGTAGTATAAATACCTAAAAGCTACTAATTCTCTTCCATTTCCCAAATGGGGTCAGGGTCCTGAAACTAACATTCAACATTAGATAGAGTAAAACAGTTGTCTTGAAGCTCTTGATTCTAAGTCTGCTCTTCACCTTCTTTGGCCTGTGTCTCAAATTCAACATTCACTATGTCATTTTCATCAATTTCATCTATCCTAGTCTCACTGCCCATGGCAGTGCCACCAGTACCAGCCTTTGGAATTGGAGTGTTGCACAAACCGGTCCCTCTTCTTTCACATGTGGACCTCCAGATTGTGAGTGCCCTATCAAAAGGAAAAAATTTAATATTATACGTAGTTCCTTTCATCCTCAAGCAATTTTCCAAATTCTTGTCTAGTTTGTTTCTTAACTTTGATTTCAAAAACCCTAATATACTGAAAACTCTCTCATCCTCCACCGACCCCAATATCATTGTTTGACATAAATTAGCAAGTTTGAAATATTCTGATATCTTATCATGCAATATTTCACTCTGGCCTAAGTTTTTCCAAACCCTTTTTATTGATCCTGGTTCAAAGGCCTTGTCCTTGCCCATGGATTTATAGTGGTCCTTAATAGCTACTGCAAAATCCTTACATTTCTTTCTTATCTTATCTTCATTTAAAATTCCTTCTATTTTTTGCTCATTGATTGTTACAGTTTTCAAAAATTGTTCGATCAAGATTTTTACTTGAGCATGAAAAAATCTTGGGTTATCTCGGTTTTCCCAAAATTGAGGATACACAATACTCATGGCTTCAAGTATTTCATCTCGAGGGAATCTTTCACGAATCTCTGAGGAAAGAGATTTTGCAATTTCCTTCAAATTATCACCAACAGATTTAACAATGTCTTTAAAATCTTCCTCGTTAATAGGTACTTCTCTGCTAGAGCGCCTAGTAGTCTTACATCGGTACATTTGTATCTCATATCCACGTACACAAATACATAAGTTCCCGCTTCCATTAAAGTATAAATAATTATCAGGATCATTCAAATCAATATTTTTTTTCCACAGGTTATAATCTATGCCATCTTGTGTTAAATCTAGATATAGATGATCGAGGGCCAAGCATGTACGTTTACGCAGATTGGAATATTCATTAATATACATAGCTTTATCTTGGGATTTCTTCACAAGACTGTTCATTTCATTCAGCATGGGGAGAAGACTAGCTAAAGTCAAGAGTGTCTCTAAATCGCTTAACCTATGTAAGAGGTCAAGAGCTTTGTGTACCATGCTGTGGTTTTCATACATCACTCCAATTAAGGATTGATATTCTGAAAGAACTCATTGCACTAGTCCATGTAGGGAGATCCATCTGGTATCGACATCTTCAAGAAGCTTGTTTCTTGGTGTTATTCTCTTAGCAAAATTCTAAAATTTTGTGAAACATTTAGGACCTTGGCAGAAGTATGTGTGGATCTCGCAAACTGGATTTTCAACTTTTGATACTGTAGGAAACTTGCTTACAATTTTGAATGCCAAATTTATTATGTGGGCCATGCAGTGAATTCCAAGCATGTATGGTGCACAAGTAGTTTGTAACTTTGTGCAAACACCAGTCTTTTGACCTTGCATCACTGCAGCTCCATCAGCTCCTACACACACCAACTTTTTTGCAACTGTCAACTCCTCCATACCTGCAATTTCATTCAAATATTTCTTGACTAGTTCAAATATATTATGCAATGTTGAACTGTCATTCATTTTATGAACACAGAGAAGATGATATTGGTGGACATGTTGTACAGTATACAAATGCATACAGACCCAAGAAGTATTGTATACCACCATAACTTCATCTAAAGATAATGCAATGAAATTTGACTCTTTTACTTTCTCCTTTAAATCTTCCTTTTCCACTGCAACAAGACACTTTTCCCATTCCCATCTAGCGTTTACTGACCAATGTGTGTGGGGATAGTGAGGAACATTCAAAAAAGATAATAAAACAGAATATTATGGGTAGTCTATCATAGGATGCCCTCTAGACAAAATATTTAAAACAATACTCATCTGAACATTTTTTGACATATTTGCTCCTTCCATTGCTTTTCCAAATTGAGCCTCAAGTGTACCTTTACATGTAGCAAGCTTCGACATTATTTTTTTATGCTCTTCATAATCCACATCATACCTAACATGAAGACATTCTTCCTTTGATTTCCATCGTAAGACTGATTGTTCCTTTCCATCTATGATTTTTTTTTCATAAACTTTACCGATATGCTTTTCTATGGTGTCAATCTTTTTAGCTGCAATGTCTTGGGTTTTCCTAATTTCCAAGTACAAATCGTACATTTGGCATGTTTTTCTTTTTCAATATCGTCTGATTCCCCCACTACTACAATGAATGGGTACTTTGAATACCAACCAAGTTGAAAATTCCTTGTCATTTCCCACTCACGCCCCCTTTTTGGTTTGTTTTTCCTTTTCTTGCTACCAACATCATCCTCATCCAATTCAATTATCTCATTCTAGCTAACCAAGGTATCCCTTGGAGCATCTTCTGTAGTATTACCATCCCCATTTGAATTTGATACATTTTGATTTAAATCAATGACAATATCAACTTGACCTTCCGCTTGCGCTGAGGTATTGTGAATGCTACCAATATTTGGTGGAATTGTTGATGATGTAGCTCCATCTTGACCTGATCGATCGAAAGCTTTGGAAATTCCAAAGTAAGACTGTATGGTATGTCTAAGTTTTGGGTGTTTTGATGGCATTTGAGGCTCTTGATCTTCACCACACTGAGGGGCGGCAGGAGCATTTTCAACACCCTGAAGAGTGGTAGGAGTATTTTCACCACCCTGATCGTGAGGAGCAGCAGGAGTATTTTCAACACCCTGAGGAGCAGCAGGAGTATTTTCACCACCCTAAGCCTGAGGAGTAGCAGGAGTATTTTCAACACCCTGACGAGCGGAAAGAGTAGTTTCACCACCCTGAGGAGTGACAGGAGTCTTACCGTTGCTGCTCGAGTCACTCGACATATTAATCTTTGATTCGATCAACATATTCATCTCTCACTTCGAATAAAAAATGGAAAAAAATGTTTTCTTTTTTAAGGACATAGAATATTAATATAGATCCCATTCCCTCCTCAATATCATCTTTAAGACTGAAGCAAGAATGGAAAAGAGATAAATAAAACTTATTATTATAACTAATAACACTATGAAGAAATGATCAGTGATCACTCACCTTTAAGTCTACGTTTTTGGCTTTCAGTGACTTCTGAATCAAGAAGTAGAACCTCAAAACCAAACAAAATGTGTAAGAATAAATGACACTTTCGATTGTATTTATATCAATCCATGATTCCATATCTAGAAAATTCCACGAGATTTTTAAATGGTATATTAAAGATTTGGCGAATACGTTGTAATTTTCAAGGCGAAATGTGTCCTCAAATTTAATTATTTTTTAATATTATTGGTGAAATAGGTCCTCATAAGCAACTATTTATAAATTTTTATTGGTGAAATGAGTCTTCACACGAAACTATTTGTAAATTTTAATTGGTGAGATGGGTCTTGATACAATGTCGTTTTAATAGTATTGGTGAATATGTAGGTGTTTTTTATTAAATGTTTTGAGATTTAGGTGAAAATATTAGTTGGTCCATTTGAAACGCGTAGTTTGACAATGGCAATTTTGTTGCTTAAATATGCCTCATAAAAAAAATTATTAGCGAATCGACATGAATTGGACCTATATTTTGTAAATTCTAGGCGATTTGGATACCCTGTGGGTGTGAGAAATTCGCCAATTTCGAGTTGACCGATTCCTAGAATTTATCAATTGGCGAAGATTCGCCACTAAAGTTTTGCCTAACAAGAACCAAGTGGTGGCTAACATTGAATTATAAATCCAATGTTAGAGAGAAGATCTCTCAACTACATAATTATAAGAATGAACATTAATCACCCCAAAGGAATGATTACTGATGTTTAAAAGAGCCCACACACCCAATTAGTGGAGTCAAGTTTCCACAATCAACAAAAATTTGATGTCATGTGATCAAGATAAAAGTGACAACTCCACCATGGCCAACCTCATGGTTAGTATAGAGAAAAACCAAATGGCCAAATATCACGACATGTTGCAAAAAGTAAAAAACCTAACACTTTAACCTCCTAAATTCAAAGAATTTCTAACTTTTAAAATTGGGCATGAACATCTCCAACAAAGTATTTCCAAGGGAGGCATGTGAGACCCCTCACATTCCAAGGGATATAATTCATTTAAAAATCAAGAGAATTTTCCTTGTTATCCAACTTGATGAGTGTAGAATAACTATTTTAAATTATTTTGTTGGTTGCTTCATAGCTTCCAATTTGAACATTGAGGTGTACATGCTATCTAAATTGTGGCACAAACTCCTCTTCCTCCAAGAATTTAGATGGGCTCCAAAATCTCCTTTGACCCACCACATGTGGGGGGGTATGTTGGGCTTTACCAATAGGTGGTTGTGAAGCAACCAAAATTGGTTGGGTTTGAGAATCTATCACCACATCTGACACATTTTTCTTAATGGGTTTTGAAATATGCAAAGTTGAAACCCCTTACTAAATGGACTTGGGGGTGGGTTTGGAAGAGCTAGCATTCTTGGCTTTGTAGTTAACCACTATAGACCAACCCTCATATTTTATGAGAGGTGGAAACCCAGCAGAGGTCTAGGTAAGGGGGCTAGGTTATTGGGAATCCAACACAAAATCCTTAATCTTGTGGTTAGAATAATGAAGATAATAGCAAGTTTTCAAGAGATTAATATATTGGATGCACTAAGACTAGCAGGTTTGTCCAATTTGAATGTTCAGTACCTCCTTAAGGTTTTTGGAGATGTTTACCTTGACATAGAATATGCACTATGGGTGAGCCAAATAAAACTTCTCAATCACCACACAAATGATAGAGCCCATTGAGGAAGAAATCTAGGTAATAAAGTTCTAGCATGCCAAAGGTAACATTCAGAATTCATCCCAAATGGGACATAGAGGGACTTTTCCTTACAAACTAAAAAATCAAGAGTCAAAGGTATGAACATGAGGAGGGAAGAATGGACAAGCCATGGGCCCTAGGTGAGAATAGCCTAGGCATGATAGGCTTTCCCAAAGTGAAAAATAAGAAACCCCCTAGTGAAATTTTGTATGGAAACAAGTTGAATCCCATGGGGGCCAAGATTTTTGAACCCAATCATGAAGCACACTTTCAAGGGGGACTCTACCCACAAAATAGCCAATAAGTATGAAATTATTAAGCCATGTGGAGTCTTCATCATACTCTAGAATGGGAAGAACAACATCTAGAGGTGGGTTAGGGTACTTACCTCATGAAAAACCTTTGGGATGAACTTCCTAGGTTTTTTAAGTGGGTGAGCTATTGGTAGTCATTTTCAATATTTTAACTCTAACAACCATAGTTATGGAGGAATGAAAGGTTTAGGCCATTTAAAGGAGTAAAAAGGGCCCTCAAGACTAGAAAATTGAAAGGGGCTACATTAAATGTGAGAAAATGTTAGAAGGATCCTACAAACTAGTATATTTTGGCATGCATACTACAAATCCAAGAAACCCTCTTCTTCATTGAAAACCATAGCATCAAAAATTAATATGAAAAACTATAACCAACTTTTGAAATTAAGGCTTATTCTTTAAAAAAACAAGAATACAAAAATTAATGGAGCATTAATAAAATCCTTTCACTATCAATACTATACTAATTAACACAAACATATTTACCATGTTTAGAATTAAGATAGGCAGTCTTAAGGAGAAGGTTTTGTAAATTGATTATATCAAAAAATTTGATGATAGATTATTAGGAAAAAAAGGTTATGATATGAGATGTGTAAACGAGGACACATCACAAACTATTCAAACTAGATAATTTAAAGATAAGATCCCACCAAAGTATCACAAAACAAAATAGTACAAGATTACATCAAAATCCAACCCACATTCAACAATACAAAATGATACTAGAAAACATCAAAGTTTACTAGCAACCAATACATACAAACATTTCCAAAAATAATTTGCATTATTACTCTCCAAAATATGTATCACATTCAATAGGAGGAGATAACTCCCTCACTAATATCCATCATGTTAAAGATCTTATTGTTGATTTTCATGTCATTAGATTGATGTGTGCTTACTACATGATCTAGAAGGACATATTTGTGAAGTTTTATATATTTTTTGTGGAATTCTATGTATTCATTAATTAAAAAAATTTCCAACTTCCTAACATCCTTTAGCCAAAAAAAAAAATTGAAAGCAACAACAAAAACTTCCTCATATAACTTCATAAATCCGACCTTTGGGATTTCAAGTATCACCTAAAAAATAATTCCAAATTATGTGAAGAATCTAGAAGGTGCCTCCTTTTAGCACAAAACATATCGAAATTTCTCATTTTTCATAAAAATCATGAAATATCAGTGCATAAAATCAACCAAAAAAGATTAAGATCCTCATTCAAACTAATAACATATCCAAATAAAATTTCATGCTAGAATAAATTATTCTTACTATCCCACCTCAACATATTCCCTAGAAAATTCCCAAATAATTTTATCAAAACAGCAATAAAAAATAAGTACTCACAAGTTTCTAAAACATTGTAAACATTGTAGGAAATGGGGGGAAAACCAAAATAATTCAAAATAGGATGCAATAAATCTTCTTAATAAAAAATAATATTTCTTGGCTCAATATGGTTGCACAAATGGGTTTTAAGGATGTAGAATCAATATTAAGGTTCCTATAAGTATTGACCCTAGCTAGCACCTCCTAGGAATCAATTAGTAAGTTATACAACTTCTTGGTATTAATTTTAAAAGGAAAAACCATCCGCCCAACTAATTTTTTCAATAATCTATACATTAAACTTGATGCTAACTACAAACTCAACATTGTATAGGGATTTTTTGAATAATTGAAAGATTTTTATTTTGAGATTCAAGGAAAGAATATTATATCTTGATACAATCCTAAGTCTTTAATCATCTTAAATTATCAATCATTGAATATACTAATATCTTTACTAGCATGTTCCTTATTAGAACAACACTACAATAAATCAAGGGGCTTATTATTCCAATGAGGATTCCACCAAATAGATTTAGATCCATAAAATTGTCCTCAGATTAGTTAAAGGCATCATAATCCTTGGAAAAGCCCCTAATATCCTCCCAAACTCTCCATATAATATAAAACACACTATAGATCCAAAAGCTTACTAAGAAATTGCCAAAAATAATATCATAAGGTGCAAACCAATCTGCTATTTAGTTTTTTGAGAAAAACTAACTAAATATTATTCTTAACCATAATTTTTCATATTTCATTTCCCTAAGTACCTTAACAATCCATTTTGTAGCTAAGGAAGCATGTTGCATTTCAAATTGTTTCAGCTTAGGCCACCATTGGCCCTTTCCATGCAAAATCACTCAGACCATTACCTATATACCTCTTTTTGACACATTTACCATTAAACCATAAAAAAAATTATCACTATTTAATAAATCTTCTCTACTTGAAAATAACCAAATAACCAAGTAGAGGCATAATATAAGTTGTAGGAGGAAACAATTTTCTAACACACTTGTAACCTCCCAGTAAGAGAAAGATACTAAATTTTCCATTTATGATTCTTTTCTCAATTTTAACAAAGATCAAATCATACATTTCCTTCAAAGAAGGGCTGATTGAGAAAGGAAAACCCAAATATATGACAATTTTTAGAAGGTCCACCCCATTGCCAACTAATTTTTTGGATAAAAGGCCAAAGGCCTAAACTATTTATATTAATCTTAAAACTGAAATACATGCTTCAAAACTAATTGCAGTCATGACCCATCAAGGAAAAAAATAGAGAAAATATCTATAAGTTACCCCCCCTACAACCCTGCAAGCAATTTGAAGCGACTGCTCAAAATTCATGGTGCTTATCATTGTCTTTAGGAATTCAAAACCCAAATGCCCAACCAACCAAAAATAGCTACAAATATTGCTAACTAAAATTCCTTCTATGACAAAATATTATACGCTTATGTTAAAAAAGAATAGAGTTTAGACCATGGAAAGAAAACAAAACTATATATATTACCAATTTCTTGAATATAATTAATAAAATTTCTAACCCGTTTGAAGTCTTAAATCGGCTCAACATGCAACATTTTCCTTAGGAATCTTATTGCCACCTCCACCCACTCTTTGTGTTCATGCAATGCCTCACCTTTGATATTTAATATGAAGGGGAAGAAGGTTACTTCCTCACCTAGTACCAGAAGTTGCTCTAAGTCATGGGGCTTGGGAATACCTAGACCAAAGGAGGCAGCATCCATCACCACTTCCAACCTGCCCAAAATTTTAGGAATAAAAAGCTTGCATGTCATTTCCACCACCTCCACTTTTGGAGTGTGCAAGTCTAGTAGTGTCACCACAAAATTTGAGGATATGCTTGATTCAATCCTATACCACTCATTTGACATAAAAAATTCTTGACCAAGGACTATTTTAATTGCTCTAATCAATATAAAATTTGGTTCTACCATTATTCGCTTCAATCGGAGCTCTATGGTTGCACCTTAGAAGGTCATTTATTTGTGAGTACTCTTAAGGTTGATGGGAGTATCCATATCCCCTCACATAAATGTAGAAAGCCATTAAAGCAAATATGTGCACTATGAATTTTTTTTGCCAACTAATTGTATTTAACCAAAGAGGAGAATCATCCTTCCAACTAAGGAAAATTGATTTATTTTCAAATATTTTACCACTAGAGGTCTTTCAATA
This sequence comes from Sequoia sempervirens, assembly GCA_007258455.2. Classification (NCBI taxonomy): domain Eukaryota; kingdom Viridiplantae; phylum Streptophyta; class Pinopsida; order Cupressales; family Cupressaceae; genus Sequoia; species Sequoia sempervirens. The sequence continues at coordinate 20,559 of VDFB02088731.1, read as the reverse complement.
CACATTCTACCTATTCATCAAGTTTTGAAAGTTATCTTCTTTAGGATAAGAGAATAAAGATGTATCAAAAACAAATTGAATATTTACTAATGTATCATTATGTGGTAATGAAATCTATTTAATCATCCCACAAAGAATATTGGATCTTAAAATATGATGTAGCACATCAAAATTAATAACAAAAATAGAAGAACAAGTAGGCAACATTGACTAATAAGTCTTTTCAATATAAAATATTTTGAAAGTGACCCATTAATATCAATTTAAGTGTGAGAATGTTTAAACAACTTGAAAATTTTGTAAAATTCTTAAAGAAAACCAAAGGGTTCAAGGACCATAATAATGAAGGACCTCTAAAATCTATCATATATTTTTTAAATCAAACAACAATGTGTAGACGCTTTGGTTAGATTTCTTGGCCTAGTATAGAGCTTCCCAACTAGTCAAGAGGTTTTCAAGACTATATCTACCCTTGATGAACCTAATACAATTAGCATTAATAAGCACTAGTAAGATATCAATAGATATCAATCAACCCCAAAGCTAACATCCTAGCTAAAAAATCATATGAAGCATTCAATAAGGTTATGGGCCTTCAATTTTTTATTTTAGATTTATCACCTTCTTTAGGAAAAAGATTAATAATACCCTTATTAATCTTATCTTTGAGAGACCCTTTTTATGGACTCACTACATATTCCATCAAAAAATCATATACAATCCATGGAGAGCTATCCTTATAGAATTAAATAGGCATCCCATCGACCTGAATGGATTTAGCATTTTTAAAATATTATATTACATTCAAAATTTCTTCTTTATTGAATTATTTTTTCAAATTTTTTATCACATCCTTGTTGAGTTTCTTCGGAATGATTTTCTTTCAAATTTCTCTATATTTCTTATTATGGCAATTATTGTCATTTATAACTAAAAGAGCAAAATAGAATCCCCAAAGAAAAACATTCATATCATCAATGTCATTATAGAGATTTCCATGAATTCTTATAGGATTAATTGTTTCCTTCTTATTCTTAGACTTGAGGAGATTAAAAATTATTCAATTCCTCTATCCTTGTTCTTAATATAATTCAATTTAGCTCTAATACTGGCCCCTTGAGCCTTACGGAACTATAAATATCTTAACTTATGTTTAGGTCAACAAGACTTCTAATAAAGGAGTCATTGTTAGGATCTTCTACACTTGATCTTCAAAGGTTAAAAGCCTCTTTTGCAAAAAAAAAAAAACCTTCTTCTATCAAGTGTTAGTTTCTTGCCAATTTTAATCTCAAACAAATATTTCCAACTTTCCACCATCTTATCCAAAAGCTCAATGTTAGAATATGCAATGTAGAAGGATTTACTAATGCTTCTTACCTTCAAGGTAGACTTTTTTATCAAGCAACTCTACATTAAAAATAAATAACTTATTCTTTCTATAGATCTCATCCACACAGTCACCCCTTCTAATAATGTTTCCTCAATGGGATAATGGTAATACATTGTGCTTGGGAAAACTCTAATATCTAATTATAATTTTCCATTGTATCAAAGCAAAAGAAATTATTTTGCACATAGAATCTATTTAACCTAGAATAAATATGTTCTTTATTACTCTAACTATTACCAAATAAACAAGATACTTTTACTAGTGGCTTTATCTTTCTTAAAGAGGGTCCATCTGGTTATAAGTTCTTTTAACTTTTTCCTAGATATACTACTCATTAACTTTCCAAATCATTAACACTACCACCTATTTTTTCTTCATTTTGCTCAATCATGTTAAAATCTCCTCTAAGGAACCTCAGGAAGGGGGATGCTAACCATTTCTACAAATATGTGTTCTCCATAATTATTGAGAACTAGATTAAACAAATACCAAATTTATAATTATCTCTCTCGATGATAATCTAAACCATTCCATTACAATTGAAGCATCTAGCTGTAATAATAAAAGGTATTCATTTCTTAACAAGCAGAATTGCAGTCTCTCCCTTGCCTTTCTCGTGACTAGAGGTATAAAAGTTAGAATTCTTCCAAAAAAAAGATAATTTTTAAGTTAAAAATCAACATTTTTTTTCTTTTTAACAAAAAAAAAAATATTGTTTTTATTATTAAAAAAGATCTTAAGATATATTTCTTATTTAAAAATTCAAGATCTATAATATTTCAATTAATATAATTAACTTCATTTATTAAAAACGAGATAAAATACCTCTAAGTATCAGATAAAATATCAAAGCTTTTGAATATCGTATCATCTTTGCCCTAGACTTTTACCAAATTAACCTATGCCACATGCAATTACGTATGAATACACCAACTTAGATACCCAAACTATGTACAAGTTATGCTCACATACGACTGTGGGCTAATGGTGGAGAACTTGTGCTCTTGACAGGGAGGTCACAAGTTCAAATCCTGCAGGGGGTAGGGTATGTACACCTCGTATTGTGGAGCACGAGTTAGGTGCCTCCCCCATATTGGGGGAGTACGAGGGCCTCGTATTGTGGAGCACGAGTTAGGTGCCTCCCTCATATTTGGGGGAGTACGAGGAGTCCCATATACTCATGGTATCGTGGACTTAAAAAGGACCTTTACCTTTACCTTTTAATATCCTCAATTATTATTAAATTTAAATCAATAAAAAAAATTCCAAAAAATGCATCCACAATTCTGATAGCCACTGGCCACTATCGCCCACCATAAACAACTGGCAGGTTGACAAGAACGCCAGAATTTGAGCTCTTCCCACTCTTGGGAAGTACACGCCCACCTTTGTTGAATATTCCAGCTCACGCCATTTTAGTGGGCTTGCCCTTTCTACGCCCCGCAAAATTGGGTTGGCCGCATTTAAATGCCGCAGAAACCGTTTCCTTGCCGTTCGCCTGAAAGCAAAGGAAAGCCATAGCTTTGGACTTGGCAATTGCCAATCTCATTTCCCTTAAACTTGACCGAAAATATGACCCTCATAATCAGCCCTGCACACCTCTCCTCCACATCCGCACTCATCCCGCTCCAAACGTCTTAAACGCCTGCTCACATTTCTGCTTCCCTCCCTGCATTTGCTACTTCCACGCCATATTTTCTGTCGATCTGCTTCTGTTGCATCACACTCACCAACTGTTGCCGACACTGCAATCTGCAAAGCAGGAGTAAGCAGTGGCAGAGGGAGATCATCTTTCGCCAATGGAAACCAGTTGCTTAAGGAAAGAGTGGGCGATGACAATAATTCCTTCCACGGAACTTCAACCCTTCCCAAAACTTTGCTCTTCGATCCTCCAAATATTTCTCTTTTTCTTCTCCACCTCAATTCAAATACAACAGAACCTGATTCCTTTATTAATGCAGACAACATTTCATCCATTCCTTTTCCCCCACATTCCAAGCAGAATGTTTCTCCCCAGTGGGGCTCTGGGGAAGCCTCGACCTCCTTCGTATTCACTGCTATGCTCTTGTTCAGATAATATCGAACAAACAAACTACCTTTGCAGCCAGGCTGAAGAGCAATATTTCTTGCTCCAACAATATCTAACTTGAGCTGCACAGAACATCTTGGCCTTGTCTCCATTGAATTTTCTTGTTGCAGAATGATTGCGTTGTTGTTCAAAGCAGAGCTCTGCTGGACATATACTCAGTCGAAATGATGAGATCAGATGTGAGATGAGAGGAGAAGTGTAAACAAGTTTATATAACGATTCCCATCGTATCTGATGTTGCTTTTCCGACGCAGCTTTGCATTGATATCCGTATCTCAAAAAGGGTATAAGCGAAGATCGCGGATAATATGATAATGACTAACTTCACCATCCACCAACTGTTTCTAAGCCGCCCTTATCTCCTTACGTGGATTCTCCATCCACTTGAAAATATGTGGCTAGAAACTCTATTCTACTGTTCCAGTATTTATGAATTGTATTGATGGATTGTAAATTGTTTTGCACCCAGTGATATAAAATCCATGTTAAGAGAATCTTGATAAATCTTGACTGATCTCGTAACGCGATTTAAACATTGTTTAATTTACTAATGCATTAAGAACAACTCAAAGGATTGATATACCCACATACCTACAAAAATCAGGGCGTAGCTATCAAACGGAAAAAGCATATATTTCTAGTGGACTACACTTTAAAGAAGCGAACCACAATTCAGTTCACTCTACCGCTGTTTGAATGGCACTTTAGAAGTAATTATTTACTTAATAGAAAAAGAAGATCCCATTTTATAAATTGTCCATCACACAGCTGTTCATGACATGAAGCTTACAATATTATTTCAAATATTATAGTTTAACAGACTAAACTTTTCATCACACAGCTGTTCATGACATCAAGCTTACAATAGTCCAAAAAACCAACGTGAAAGAAGTTCAAAAAAACAGACAAAAATACAGATGTCTAGCGGAACAAAAGATCAAAAGTCCACAGAATAATATCTTGCATCTCTGTTTTCCTCAAACTTAGTATTTTTATTATGTGACCCATCTCAACTTTTTATTATATGAGGATAAATCTTTCTTTTAAATAATGAATATAAAAGTAATGGAGAATTAACAAAAGCCTTTGGCTATTCAACTAATTAACACAAATATATTTAGCATTTTCATCATTTATATAGGCAGTTTATAGTAGAGGGTTTTATAAATTAATCCTTTCAATTTTTTTAAATTCATCATAGATTATTAAAAAAAAAAATTATGATCTAAGATGCGACAACTAGACCACATCACAAACTATTACAATTATATTTTAAAGTAGAGGGTTTTGTAAATTAATCATTTCACTTTTTTAAAATTCATGATCGATTCTTAAGGAAAAAAGCTATGATATGAGATGTGACAACTAGACCACATCAAAACTATTACAACTAGATAGTTCAAACATAAGATCCCACCAAAATATCACGAAATAAAATAATACAAGCTTATATCAAAATCTAATCCACACTTAGCAATTTACAAAATGATACTAACAAACATCAACATTTAGTAACAACCAATATATGCAATCATTTACAACAATAATTTACATTATTACTCTCCAAGTATGTATCACATCCAAAAGTGTTAATACGAGAGATAACTCCCTCACGAGTATCCATCTTGCCAAAGTTCTTATTGTTGATTTTCTTGTCATTATGTTGATATGTGTTACAACATGATCTAGAAGGTCATATTTGTGAATTTTTGCATAAGGATGACTAATAGATATTTGAATCTAGTCTAGTGGTAGCTAATACTAGCATGTTCTTGGTCTAAAGGATCTATATTTTTCATGATTTACCAATTAAATCTTGTGGAAAGATTTCTCATAATGATAGCATCTAGGGTTTGGTATGGATCAACTTGGGTATGGCTATGTTTAGCTCTAATAAAATCATAGCTATCATTGTTATGTTCACTCAATTGTACAATGGTATTGTCAACATGCTCAAATGGAGTTTTGTCTTGTTTAACAATCTCATCAAACCAAAGATTCGTGATGCTTTTTTTTCTTAGGTTGAATTTTATTTGTTTAGATTTATTTGCATGGGATTTACACAAGGGGATAGAAGAAAAAGTAGAAACAACAAGAAGAAAACTAAATTATTCAAGCGGGTGGGTATGTACTCAAGGAAACACCAATTGTTATACCCCATTTTCAAACAATTAAGTCATGTTACATTTAAAATTCTTATCTCATATAGTTATATTTTGCAATTAAATTTTGTTTTTCTTAAGGATTCTAACAATATAATATAGTTTTCATGTTTTGATTATTCCAATGAATATATATTCAAGTGCCTATTAAATATACATACAATTTTAATAATAAAAGAAATTAATATAATTTTACTTTATTATTAATTTGGTTATGGTAAAATTTATATAATGTGACTAACAGACTAACTAATTTATGGATAATGAGGTGTATGCATGACAATTTACTCCCCCCTCCTAGTTAAAGAGGTAGAGTATCGTCAAGGAGAGGGTTGTAGATCAAGATCGCCAACAAGCATATCATGCCTTTTGAGAATAGTTATTTTCACACACACATAAGAGGTTTCATATGTATTTAAAGATTTTAGTTCATTTTAGGAGTTTCAAGCTATGTTGGTTCATGTGAAGGTAATTATGTTGGCATTCGTAGTCTAATTGTCAAAATTCATTTTGTGCTTAATTAATCTTTCAATTATGAAGTTATATGAAATTGTTGCTTGATTGTACTCTCTTGGATATTATTTGCATGTTCACCCTACTTCTTGGTCACTTACCTAGTAGTGTGAGAAAGAGAGAAAACTATTCTCTAGGTAAGAGATTGTTTTTCCTTTTAAATATGAATTAAAAATTATTTAAATTATTAGAGAATTTTTTTAAATTAAAAATAAATATAATTTAAAATACTTAAATCCAATGGAAAGAAATGAGAAAAGTTGGCTTGAGCAGAAAGGATTTTTTATAGCAAGAGACCTTTTGCATTCAATGTTGGAATCAAAAGATTGACAAAAAATATCCAATCATTGAAAGCTCTATTGATGTTATCTTCTTCCTCACAAAGAGTGAGAAAATAATAATTGATAAGATGACCATTAACGAGATAGTGGGATGAGTCAATATTGGCATGGTTTGATGGTTTCAAGTAGGTGTTGTTGTTCTTGCCACCAAGTTTCAAACCTCATTGGGGTGGTATTGTTGAGTTGTTTTATTGGGGATGAGGTCCTCCATTTGTGACCTCACTGATTCATAGCTTCGAGTCAAAAGCATTTACCCCTTAAATAAAAAAACAAGATAGTGGGATGAATTAGGAAGATAAATCCCCTTGACATGGGATCGAGAAATAACTTGAGGAAGGAGATAACCAAATCCTTTGAAACAACAAGAACATAAAGAGAAAGAGAAAGAGCACAACCTTGTTTGATGGAATGAAATAGTCTAAAAGAGGAATATTTTGGTCAGAGATGGTAATGCAATAAAAATCATCTATAAAGATCATTTACATTTTGAATGAAGAGAGGGCCAAAACTAAGAGTATTAAGCATGGCCAAAATAAAGGGCCACTCAATGTAATGAAAGGCCTTGGAAAAGTCAATTTTGATGAACAAAAAAGGCTACTAAGATTGGTAGACCCATTCCATATCTTCCAAAACTATAATAATATTATCCAAAATAAATATGGATTTAATAAACTCAGTCTACTCAAGTTTGACAATAAGCACAATCATTTTGAAAAGCTTGAGAGCTAGTGCTTTAGTGATGATCATGCACGAGACATTCAACAAAGTGACAAGTTTCCAATTGTTGATTCTCTAAATCACTTTTCTTATTTATGTATTTTACATTTCCTTTGTTAATGATGTTACCTACAACCCAATTTGCATGACTTCAAGATAAACATTATGTATGTCGCTACCAACCATTTCTTAGAAGGCTTTGTAGAATTCTCAAGGGAAGCCATCAAAGCTAGGGTTTTTGTCATTGGCCATAGAAAACATTTCCTCCTTGAGGTTACCTTGTGAGAGGAACTAGTCATAAGGAACGCATTGAGAATTCAAAAAATAGCAAGGCATAATATCAAGACATTATTACAAAGCATGTTATCTTACAAGATTGTACTCATGGGATACAAACACTTTCTCATAATGGTAAATAAAAGCTTGAATGATATCGAGAAACTCTTGAAAAAATTTATGCCCTTCATAAATTATTTTTATGGTATGAGAGGATTGACAAGCTCATAAGGGTTGAAAATAATATTTTCACACCTTATCTCCAATTTTAAGCTAGTGTAGTCGAACATTGCTTTGGGTGTCACAGGATACATAGGAATATGTGATTTTACTATGTTATCACAGCTAGGTTAGTTGACGTTGGACAATGGAATCAAATTATTGGGCTTCTAAGGCAGTGGTGGGGAGGTGGAGCTCCCAAGTTGTGGCCTCATATGAGGAATAGAAAAATAATCCAATTGGCACCCATAGATATAAATAAAAAGGATCATATGGGTTATGGTATCATTCCACCAAGTTATCCACCAAATTCATTCTAAAAGACATGGGTCTAAATTCCAAACATGTTACATGTGTTATTGTGGCATTATGGTTGAGCAAAGATGTGTTAAGGAATAACTAACTCTTCATAACCTTGGGAGTTGAATTCTACCACTTGATGTGAAATTATATAAAGATATCGTCAAATAAGACAATATCCACTAACAATTTGTCAAGAAAGGAACAATTTAGTTAGCAAAAGTGAAGAATGACTATGTACTAAAATCATAGAAAATCATGTCTCTTTTAAGACCTTATTAGGCCCAACCTAAAAAAAATTCCATATGTACCAATGTATATGGTCATGACAATAACTAAAGTTGGGGTTGAAAAGACTCAATTTATTAGGCATCTAAACCCAAGCCTCTCTTTTTCCATTTGTCTTATGCATGGGAAAATTTCCACATTTATCATGTTGCATCTCGATCATGTTGAAATATTTTAGCAAGATCCAAGTGGTGGCCAACATTGAATTGGAAATCCAATGCTAGAGAGAAGATCTTTGAACTGCATCATTGGAAGAATAAACAGTAATCACCCCAAAGGAATGATTATTGATGTTGAAAAGATCCCACACTATCCAATTAGTGGGGTCACATCCATGATCAACCAAAATTTGATGTCATGTGGGTGAGATAAAAGTGACAACTCCACCATGGATAACCTCCTGATTAGTATAGAGAAAAAAACTAGATGGATATATATCACAATATGATGCAAAAAGTAAAAAACCTAACGCTTTAACCTCTTGAAGTCATAAAATTTCTAACTCTAAAAATTGGGCATGAACATCTCGAACAAAGTATTTCCAAGGGAGGTTTTTGAGACCCTTCATATTATAATACATATAATTCATTTAACAATCAAGAGGAATTTCCTCATTATCCAACCCATCAAGGGTAGAATAACTATTTTGAATCATTTTTTTAGGTGTCTTATAGATTCCAATTTGAACATTAAGGTGTATAGGTTGTCTATTTTTTGGCACAAACTCCCCTTCTTCCAAATGCCCCAACCTAATTTAAGGTCTCGTTTGACCCACTATAGGTGGGGAGGTATGTTGAGATTTACCAATAGGTAGTTGCAAAGCAACCAAAATTGGTTAGTTTTAAGAATATATCACAATATCTAACACATTTGTGTCGATGGGTTTTGGAATATGCAAATCAAAACCCCCTTATTGATGGATTAGGGGGTAGGTTTGGAAGATCTAGTGTTCATGGATTTGTGGTTAACCACTGTAGACCAACCCTCCTTTTTTACAAGTCGTGACCTAGTTGAGGGTTGGGTAAGGGGATTAGGTCATTTGGAATCCAACACGTCTCTTAACTATGACTGTAATTAGAGGCTTACAAATGCAAATGTATAACCTTACTAAAATTATTCCCAATCCAACAGAATTGCATGACTATGTTGTTTAACCGTTGAAATTACAGACTAAGTTCACTTTTACATAAATTAATGAAATTACTAATTACTAAAATGTTGTAATTAGAAATCAAATACTAAATTGAAAAGTAAACTGAAATGAAATTAGAGAGAATGTAAGAGAGGAGATAGAAGAAGAATGAGACGAAGATAGAAAGACGTGACAATGTTATCAACGGACTATCCTTCCACGACTACATCTCAGGTTCGCTTCAATGTTGATTGCTTTCATTGTACAACATTCCTCTCAAGACCAAAGATGCCTTCTCTCTTACAATATTCGCTTACCGCAACCCCTATCAAAATTTCTACACAATTTCTCACTTTTACAATTTTGGTGTATAATAAATGTTAGATCCTCAAAGCAGGCCAAATAGTTTGTCCTTGATGACAAAATCAATTTCAGTTGGTTCTCTTTGTTGACTATCTCAGATTGGATCTTTATGCTTTATCATGGCATTGATTTGTTGAAAAACTTGATTACTTTTTAGTCTTGGCATGATAATTGGTTCAGTTTCGGCTTGCATTCAGTGGACAATTTTATGGCCTTGGGTTATATTTAGATTTGTCATTTCTTTATGGTACTGATCAGTTTAAGCTTCATACAGATACAGGTTATCCTATTTGTACTTGTAATTGGGTGATGATTTTGGCTTTCAGATTCAGAGCTCTTTTCAATTTCAGAATTCTGAACTTGGTACTTCACACATTTAGGTATAATGATTCATTGTTTACTCAATTTCTATTTAAGTTGGTATATCATTGATGATCATGGCACATATTTTGTTCAAATACTTTGATACATTTCTCCATTTCAGACAATATGGTTATTGCTTTATTTGACTTAATGGAACTTGATGTCATATCTGACTAAGGCATAAGATTTTAACAATATATATGAAGTCTCTATTACACAAGCCTTGATTGGCATCTAAAGGTATCTTGTCACATATATAAGTGAAGACAATGTTATTTTGGGGCTTCATTCTTAAATTTTTTGAGCCTTATTGCATTTGAAAAATGACTTTGGTTAAATTCATCGACAACCATCATACATTTCTATACTTGTCATTTCTTTTGGAAATCAAGTGGTCGACATCTTTATTTAATAATTTGGTCTTTCTTATATAATGTGGTTGTTTGATTTTGGTCTTGGATAGCGAAATCAAACAAATTTAAGTTGTTCATTATTAGTTTTTGACTAATTGTGGACTTCAAATCTCATTATTCTTCAGCAAAGTCATCGAATGCTTTGACTTTGGGTAAGATAGGGAAAAACATGGTTAATGTTTTTCACTTGGCTGAGTATAGAACCCTAGCCGCCACCATGAGAATGGTATCCTCTCTTCTGCGAATCTACTCTTAGCTTTCTCTGTCACTCTTTGTAATTGAAATCTACTCTAAGACATGATTGGCTCTTGGTTTACCGTTACACTTTGGCTGGAAGTTCGACAGAGGTTAAAGGAATTCGTGGGAGCTACAATTCTGACTAGTATTCATTTGTTTTTCTTGCCGTTGACCAGGTATCATTTCCAGCATTCAACTTTCATGGCAGCTATCTAATTTTTTTGTTCATTTCTGGAAATAGAAAAAGAAATAAATGTGTATCTATGGCAGTTTTAGCTTTATATGATTTCAGTTACATTCTTCTATCTCCAGCTGTGATATTCACTTGTTTCTATCAACATATCAATGTTTATTTGGGAATCTTGTTGTCAGCATTTGTGAATTACCTAAAATCCTTCATTGATGACTCTTAAAAGTAGAACATTCATTTTACATTGAGGGTTATGTTTTCAGTTGATGGGAAGTCATGGTTTTGAAAAAATGTGTCAGTTGCAATTTGAAATCACTTCATTTGTTTTAGAAATTATTGTTTCATCATGTGGGTATTCATATTTAAGGGTTTTAGCTTATGGGTATTCTAAAATTGTTTCAAATGGTCTTTTTTATAAAGATGACTACACTTGATCTGGGTTTTTGTTAGTACATTTGTAGTTTTGAAAAAGAGTTGTGATATATCTTTGACAAAGTCTTATTACAGCCAGTTGTTTAGGTGTTACAAATGATTATTCACTGGTACATATTCTAAAAATAGCAAGGGGGTTTCAGATTCCTTTTAAAACGCATTCTTTGAAGACTTTTTGATAGACATTCTTGAAAAAATATATAAATAAAGTGTTGTGAACACTGTGTGATTTTTTGTTTTTATGATTCTGAGATATTGTACTAGCTATATCAAGAAATGTATTGAAAAACTTTGTAGTAAAAATCTTAAAAACAAAGATGCAAAGATATATTGTAATTCTTTTCTATTTAATATTTTAAGGATTCAAAGAGTTGTATTCTTAGGGTATTAGGTAGATAAGAGTGTTGAGTTTCTTGAGCTTACTTGAAAACAGAGAGATCCTCTAATATTATTATTGTTCTAAAAATAATTTGAGGGGTTGGTGCTCCTTGAAATAGGTGTTTCAAAATGAGGGGTTGGTGCTCAGAAATTAGCCTATAAGGCATTATGAACAATGGATTAAAAATATTAAGCCTGCAAGGCATTTTAGGAGTGGTTTTTATACCCCAGGAGGGTTTTCCACTTGGCAAAATATTGTGTCTTTTTGTTCTTTTGTGGTCTCACTACTTTACTGAGTTGTTACTGCTTTGTTCACTATTTGGTTATTACTTTTCTTAATTTTGTTTATGAATGATTACATTCAACTCATGAATGCATGAATCATTGTAATATTGAGATCAAATATGAGCTATGATTTTATTTTATGAAAAATGTTTAAATTCGTTAAGACACTGATTCACCCCCCTCTCAGTGTCATTTTCACTCCAACAATTGGTATCAGAGCATAGGGTCCTCTGATAGGTCTAAGTCACCTAGGATTTATTCTGGTGATGGAGTCTGTTTAAAATGTCACATGCTCAAGAAGGTACTTTTGTAACTAGAGCTCCATTGTTTGATGGAATGGATTATGTGTTCTAGAAAATTAGAATGGAAGCATATTTGGTTTCAATTGATCTTTATGTTTGGAGCATTGTGATAAATGGGTACACTATACCAGCCACAATACCTACAGATGCTACTGAGAAAAAGAGGTATGAAACTAATGCTAGAGAAAAGCATGTCATCTTGTGTGGTTTAACTAAAGATGTGTTTATTAAAGTCATGCATTGCAAATATGCTCAAGAAATATCATAAACACTTGAAACCATATTTCAAGGAAATGAGAAAGTCAAACTATCAAAAATCATTACTCTCAAACATCAGTTTGAGGAAATGAGAATGAAGGATGATGAAAATTTGGTTGAATACTTCCTAAGAATAGATGAAGTTGTCAATGCTATGAAAGGTTTAGGAGAAGATGTAAAAGAGTTTGATGTGGTTACAAAGGTCATTAGAACCTTACCGACTAAATTTGAATATAAGGTTTCAGCCCTTGAAGAAAAGAAACATTTTAATAAGCTTACCTTAGATAGTTTGCAAGGAATTCTTACTACCTATGAAATGAGAACAAGCAAAAACAATTCAACAGGAAAAGAAACTGCCTTTAACATTGAAAAGAAAGAAAAAGTTGAGGATAGTGAGTTAGGATTTTTCGATTCTAAAGAATCCCATTTTGTTAGAAAACTTAAAAATGGATCTAGAAAATATAAGGGAAAAATTCCCTTTAAGTGTTTTAACTGTGGTAAAATAGGCCACTTTGTTGCAAAGTGCCCCTATGGTGATCAAAATAGTTACAATGAAAAATTTAAAAAATAGTCTAAGAAGAAGGCCTATAAACCTAATCAAAAATTCAACTTTAAAAAGAAGAAGAGTCTATTTAGTAAAGATGAAACAGACACTAAATCTGAAGATTCTTCTATAGAAGAAGATGAAACATTATTCATGGCTGAAATCACTCAGCAAGAAGATACAAACAACAATGATATTGAAGAAGGTGAAGTAGATCTAGAAGGTGAAATGAAATGTGCTTTAAAAGAGATTAAAAAACTCAAAAAGAAAATTCTTGCTCAAGAACAAAATTTTGCTCAAGCTGTTGCTCAAGAACAAACTTCAAATCAAGAAATAGTCTCTTTAAAGACTCAGCTTGAAGAAGCCAAGAAAGTTGAGGATTGTCTTCATGTTGGTATAAGTCATAAAGATCAAGAAATTCAAAGACCATTGAAATTGTTGATCTTAGGAAGACCATTGAAAAGTATGAAAGTACTTTAAAACTGAATGACATGCTTAGCAACCAAAAATTGAACAAGGATAAAAATGGTATTGGGTTTGAGAAGGGTGAATGTTCTAATAATGATGCAAAGCAAAAGGATGTTGTTGTAAACAAAATTTCTAGATCAAATCACCCTGATTATGATAAGAATCGTGTTCATCCTGCTAAGAATAACCAATCATCATACAACTTCAACCCTTTCTTTTATGGGTATTTCTTTTTCTGCAACAAATTTGGCCATAAAGTGAGCTCTTGATGGCTTATGAATCCTAGAATACCTAGGTTTGGTCATAAGAAACTCTTTGGTTTTGTTAAACAAGTCAGATGCTTTAAATGCAATACTTTGGGCCACTCTGTCAAGCAGTGCAATGTTGATTTGCAAAATAAACAGCTAAAAACCAAAAAGGTTTGGAAACCTAAGAATATCAAAAACATAGAGAAAACTATGTTAGTCCAAACTGCTTTTCATTCCAAGAAAAAGGAATTATGGGTCCTGGACAGTGGTTGTTCTAACCACATGACTGGTGACAAGGATAAATTCATAAAACTTGAAGATTATGTAGGTGGATATTTGAAGTTTGGTGATAATACTGGTATACAAATTATAGGTAGAGGTTCACTTCTTCTGAATGAGGACACTCCTATCTACAATGTGTACTATGTGGAAGGTCTAAAGCACAATATTCTAAGTGTTAGTCAGATTTGTGATAGTGGTTATCATGTTATGTTCACTTTGTAGGGATGTGAGATTAAAAACAAGCTTGGAAAGGCTATTGCAGCTAGAAGAAGAACTAAAGGAAATGTTTACAATCTTCTTGAAACATTAATCAAGGTATGTGTCTAATGGGCCATGTTGAAGAAAGCTGGTTATGAAATAAACGATTAGGACACATAAATTTTGAAAATCTAGTTAGAATTAGTAAAAATCAAAATGTTAGAGGTTTACTAGTCCTTAACAAACTAGGAAATTATGCGTGCAAAGAATGTTTAAGTGGTAAACAAACTAGAGTGAGTTTCAAAACAAAAGAAAATTCTTCTTCAAAACCTTTGTAGCTAGTGCATACAGACTTATGTGGACCAACTAGAACTATTGGTGTAATTAATTAATTATTACACTGGCATAAGTGCTTATGCTTGCTAGTGTAATCAATAATTAATTACAACACCAACTAAAGACAAAATAATTTGGACATTTTTGCTCACATAAAATTCTACATCCAACTAAGGCAAAACCCTAATTTGGACATAAAAGGCTCATAACTTCTCATCAAATTGTCAGTTCGGTGATTCCATGACATCCGGGAAGGTGATTCAAAGCTCTTTTCATCAGTCCAGCCCTTTGATCAGTTCGATCTAGGTACTCTTGCATGATGGTTTTTTCAATTTGGTGCATTTGATCAATAACTTGGTTATTCTGAAGCTTGGGACAAGTTTGTTTTGATCCGGGTTGCATCACTTCAGTTGTAAATCATATTTGGAAGTCTTTATTTTCTATTGAAGGTCAGTGTCTTTGTTTTTGTGGAGAAATTTCATTATGGGGCTTGCATATTTCTCTCCTTCTTTGGTTATGTTGCACGAGGGTAACTATAAGCAATGGCGAGATGGGATCTGCCACCATCTTCATTCACTTAATTTGTTGCCACATCTATTTGGTATTGTTCCTCATCCAAGTGAAGGTATTCATGAACTTGCTTGGAGTTGTAGCAGATATACTATTTTGGAAATCATTTCTATGCAAGTTAATTGTGATGTTTTGAGTTCTATTGATCATTGTGATTGTCCTCACATTCTTTGGACTAAGCTTTGGGAGATCTACGAAGATTCAGATACTCCACCACTCCCCAATGGTCATGATTCAGAATGTCTTGCTTCAGATCAAGTTCCCTATGATGATATTGTTGTGCAGGAGGTTGATTGCCTTGATCTTTCCGAAGAGGTTGACAAGGTACCTTTCAGTGCTTCTTCTTCATCAGAGATAGTTGGTATCCCTTCACATTCAGTGATTCCTTGTCCAGAATCATTGATTGAGGCTTCCACTATCATCATTGATCAGGACACATTTAGTTTTTTAGACTTGACATCACATGATGGCTTCATTTCAGGTATCACCAACTTGGCCACTTCTACAGGTTTGGAGAATATTCTTGAGGGGATATCACTCCTCTATTCAAATATTTCATCAATAGAGACTTCTTCCTTGTTATTCCATTCAGGATTTGAGGTTTCTTCAGCATCCACCATTGGATTTGCTTCAGACTTCCTTCTGTGGTTTTGAGGACACTTCATTCAGGGGGGGCTATCAATTCTCCATCACATCCATCATATCATTGTCTTTGGATATTGTTCCAACATCGGTTTTGCATCATCCTGGTTTGTCACCTTCTTCATTGTTTGGGACTATGACATCTTCATCAGGCAAGGAGACATATGAGCAGAGTTCAGAGACACCATCGACATCCACCTTCATCCTTCCTTCCTTCAATTCCTATCTGGAATGGGAAGCATCTCTCCACTTGCAGTTCGTTTTGTTTCTTCCGAAAGGGAGATAAGTTGTTTGTCGGCATTGGATCTTGTTTTTTCTTCAAACACACAATAACTACTTGAATTACGATCACGGCTTTACGGGGGCTATTTAGTCTCTCTCTTTCCCTCCTATTGGGGATCATTGATTGTATTGTATCCATGTGACAGATGGTGTACTTGGGGGGTATTTGGGAGTCCTCCATCCTTTCCTTCCCATCCTATCTCACATCTTTTTGCATTTTCATCTCTCTTTTGGAGAGGGGTTTTGTTCCCATTAGGTTTTCCCCTTTTCTCCGATTGTGGGAGATTTTTCTGCATCTATCATGTACATGGGTACCTAACATGGCCTCGTAGCCGGGACCCATCATCATCTCTACATAATCATTGCATCTTCCTCCCTAAGTTGCACTTATGGGGGGGTGTTGGTGTAATTAATTAATTATTACACTAGCATAGGATTAACTGATCTTGCATTTAATTAATTAAGTCCTAGGTTGCATTATTAGATAAATCATTTAATAAATAAATGGGATAATATTCCTTCCATGTTTGTAGGGATAAGATTCCTTCTAGAATGTGAGTTGTCCTTCTAGAACTTATTTCAACATTTAATAATTTACTAGTTAGTTAGGATTCATGTTGTCACATTTTGTTAGATCATGAAACATGGCAACATCATCTTGCATCTTGTATGTCTCTCATGCCTATATAATGGGAATCTTGTACACATTTTGCAATCATGTCATATTCGAATTGACACATCCCTTTGCATCGTCGCATGATATTTGTCATTTCTCTCTCTTATTGGAGGTTTTAATGTGCGGGTGATTCTAGGGGAGTTTGAGGGAGTTCACCTAAGCTCCTACAAGAACAAAGGTCTATTAATGAGTGAAAAGTACTTTTATGTTGTTTTTTGGATAGTTGTACTAGAATGGTATAGATTCACATTTTATTAAGCACAAATCGGAATCCTTTGAAAGGTTCAAAAATCTTTCATAAAATGGTTGAAAGGAATCGGATCACGAGAAACTCAAATGTGCTTTTAATCGACAAAGGAGGGTGGAGTTCACCTCTCAGACTTTATCGATTCTTGTGAACAACGGTATTAAAAGGCAGTATCTTTTGCAACTAAAAACACCTCAACAAAATGGGGTAGTTGAACGTAAAAACAAAACTATAAAAGAAATGGCTAAAACAATGCTAAATGAAGCTAAGTTGCTTGATATGTACTGGAAAGAAGCTATTCATACAACTGTATACATTTTGAATAGAGTGCAGCTTAGGGTGAAATCTAAACACACTCCTTATGAACTATGGTATGGAAAAATAGCTTCTATGAAGTATTTTAAAATTTTTGGAAGCAAGTGTTTTATCAAGAAAGATGATGATAACCTTGGCAGTTTTCAATCCAAAAGTGATGAGGGTATCTTTTTGTGATACTCAACTCACAACAAAGCTTATAAATTTCTTAACAAAAGGCTTAACAAGATTGTTGAAGTTGTTAATGTAAAATTTGATGAAAGACCACATTTAGATGTTGAATCTTTGCAGGATAATGAGGAAGAAGAACTTGAACTTGAAATAATTTCAGAAGGAGCTGAAACCACAAAGCCTAATGCTGAATCAGCAAGTCCTAAAATTGAAGAAGCAAGTCCTGAGAAAGGTGCATCAAAATCTCCTTTGAAAACTCTAGCTAAATATCACCCCAAAGTTCAGATTATTGGGGATAAAAATGCAGGAGTTCAAACTAGAAGAAAGGCTGCAGAATCTGATGAAAAGGCTCAAATAGATTTTTATTTAATTACTTAGTTTGAGCCTAAATTTTTTAATGAAGCTCTCACAGATTTATGTTGGCTTAATGCTATGCAGGAAGAAATTAATCAAATTGAGAAAAATCAGACTTGGGAGTTAGTCCCAAGACCAGATGACAAGAATGTCATTGGTGGCAAATGGATTTACAGAAATAAGCTTGATGAAAATGGCAATGTTGTTCGAAACAAGGCAAGGTTTGTCTACAAAGGCTATGCTCAACAAGAAGGTATTGATTTTGGTGAGACTTTTGCACTTGTTGCTAGACTTGAATCTATTAGAATATTCTTAGCTTACTTTGTTTTCAAGAACTTCACTGTTTATCAAATGGATGTCAAAATTGCCTTTCTGAATGGTTATTTAGATGAAGAATTATATATAGAACAACCTGAAGGGTTTATCTACAAAAACAAACCTAATCATGTTTACAGGTTGAAAAAGGCCCTATATGGCTTAAAACAAGCACCTAGAGCTTGGTACTCTAGGTTGGATAATCATTTGATTTCTAATGGCTTTGTTAGAGGAGGTGTTGACAACAATCTTTATGTTAAGATTGAAGGTTCTAATATTCTGGTTGTTGAAATTTATGTAGATGATACTATCTTTGGCTGCAATAATATTGCTTTGAGTAAAAAATTCTCTCAAATTATGGAATCTGAGTTTGAAATGTCAATGTTGGGAGAGTTAACCTTCTTTTTGGGTCTTCAAATTTCTCAACTTGAAACTAGTATATTTCTCTCTCAAAAAAAGTATGCAAGAGAGATGCTTAGGAAATGTCAAATGGATGAATGTCATCTAGTTAGCACTCCAATGGCTACATGTTGTAAACTTACTAAGGTTGATGATTCTCCTGATGTAAATCCAACTGAATATAGGTCAATGATTGGAAGCTTATTATACTTAACAGCCTCTAGACTTGACATTATGCAGGCAGTTTGCATGGTTGCACGATTTCATTCATCACCTAAGGAAACCCATGTTATTGCTGTTAAAAGGATCCTTAAATATGTTTAGGGAACTCTTGATTATGGACTTTGGTATCCTAGAAGCAATGATTTTTCATTAATTGCATATACTGATGCTGATTGGGCTGGTTGTTTGGATGATAGGAAAAGCACCAGTGGTGCTGCATTCTTTCTTGGTGATCATTTAGTGGCATGGCACAACAAGAAACAAGAATATGTTTCTCTTTCCACTGCTGAAGCAGAATATATTGCTGCCATGTCATGTTGTACTCAAGTACTGTGGATGAGTCAAACTCTTTCAAATATGGGTATTGAAGTTCCTAAACCTCTTTCTATTCTATGTGATAACACAAGTGTGATTAATATCTCCAAAACTCCTGTCATGCATTCTCGCACTAAACACATTGCTATCAAGTTTCATTTTCTTTGAGAAAAGGTACTAGCTAATGAAGTCTATTTACATTTTGTTGGCTCACAAGATTAGGTGGCTGATATTTTTACTAAGCCCTTAGCTAAAGAGTTATTTGAAAGGCTGAGACTTCGATTGGGAATTATCTCTCAATCTTTACTTCTCTAATTTACCAAGCATCTGCTTAGGGGGAGCATGTTATAAGCCCTACTCTCTTACAACTCTCCTATGAACATGGTTGCTGCACCATTACTCTTTTTTTGCAGCTGATTCTCATAGTACTTGGTTGGCTTCTCAGTTGTGTTTCATGGAAATGCACATTCTTCTCTTCTATCCTTTTTCATTGAGGAAAAAAGGGGGAGAGTCATTTGTGTTTTTCCATCAAGGACAAAGGGGAAGTTTGTTGGATCGATTGTGTCAAATAGTTTGTCCTTGATGAAAAAATCACTTTCAGTTGATTCTCTTTGTTGATTGTCTCAGATTGGATCTTTATGCTTTATCATGGCACTAATTTGATGACAAACTTGATTGCTTTTTAGTCTTGACATGATAATTGGTTTAGTGTCGGCTTGCATTCAGTGGACAGTTTTATGGCCTTGGGTTATATTCAGATTTGTCATTTCTTTATGGTACTGATCAGTTTAAGCTTCATGCAAATACAAGTTATCCTATTTGTACTTGTAATTGGGTGATGGTTTTGGCTTTCAGATTCAAGTCTCTTTTTAGTTTCAGAATTCTAAACTTGGTACTTCACACATTCAGGTATAATGATTCATTGTTTACTTAGTTTTGGTTTAAGTTGGTATATCGTTGATGATCATGGCACATATTTTGTTCAAATACTTCGATACATTGCTCCATTTTAGACAATATGGTTATTGCTTTATTTGACTCAATGGAACTTGATGTCATATCTGACTAAGGCATATGATTTTAACAATACATATGAAGTCTCTATTACACGAGCCTTGATCAGCATCTAAAGGTATCTTGTCACATATATAAGTGAAGGAAATGTTATTTTGGGGCTTCATTCTTAAATGTTTCGGGCCTTATTGCATTTGAAAAATGACTTTGGTTAAAGTCATCGACAACCATCATACATTTCTATACTTGTCATTTCTTTTGGAAATCATGTGGTCGGCATCTTTATTTAATAATTTGGTCTTTCTTAAATAAT